>JAAGOE010000081.1:0-48906 GCA_013350335.1 Chimonanthus salicifolius | reverse complement strand
TACATGCTCCCATTTTCACTCCAGCACTGGTAAGGGTTTGAGTAAACCCGGTGGCTTCCGATGTTCCGCCTTATCCTGCCAACAAGTTAGTGTAGCGAGTAACAAACTCTGCCTCTCTTAAGTCCATGCCACCATTAGTGCCTCTTAAGATCCTTGCACATCTTAGCGCTGTCCGGATGGGTAGAGAGCTTGGTTTGGTGTGCCTCAACCAACAACTCCCTTCCACAGCTCTTAGGTACCTTCGTCCTACCTCGGAACACAAGACCCTATCCCGGTCGTAACTCGAATTCCGATACTACCTCACATGTAGATATCTTGGTCCAAGTCTCCTCCATTTCTGGGTCTATTCGTTGTTCCCGTTCAATCGTGTCAAGTATCTCTTACTCACATCAACACCACTCATATCAACCTATGAGTTTCATTCTTACAGAATTTATCCTGTCTCATGTTACCTCTTTTCTTCATAAACCCATTTGCAGCCTTATGTAAATTAATGTATCCTATTTCACTTTATTTGTCACCAAGACATTTCCCATACGTACTCCTTCAATACTTTCTTTCGTCTACTCTCTATGTGAGTTAGTCTACCAGTACGAGCCTATGCTCAAGTCCATTGTTGATTCCATTTTAACTAGGTTTCTAGCTTCACCCTCCTAGAATTCCATCGGCCAACTACAGAGTCAGGTGATCAGTCTCACTCGGCAGTCGCCCATAGCTTCCCATTCAAGTTTCACTAGACTCTTAACCTTTCCCTTAGGTCTATCTCTCAAAAGCAATCATACCTTATTTGTATATAAGTCACTATGTGACTAACCCTTTTTGTTCATAACTCCTACAATACCAATACCCAACATCAATCCAAGTCATATAGATACTAATTTCCTACCCTTCTGGACTATTCCACATATTCACAGCTTCCTAACAATAATGATACATCTAAGTTTTCTTAGGTTATGTCATATAGCACCCATTCACCACTAAAACATTCACAAGTATTAAAAATTTGACCAACGACCAAATTCCATCCTACATGCCTACATTATCAATGATTACCACATCATACGGTTCATATGCCTTCATTATCAAGTCACGTAGAATTGAAATTACACACAATCATCGAATAACATAACTCATGTGTAACAAGATCTTTCATCTCCATTCTCATCAAACCATAACTTGAGGTAACATAAGAAATAACACATTAATAAGATCTAGTGATTCAACCTAATTCTGATTAGGTTACCCTACCCCATTTACAAAATACACCTAGAGATTTTGAAATAACAATCCTACTCATCCAAAGCAAGTCATCCCAATACATTCGAAGACCATCCATGAATTCCTAAACTTTGGAATTTTTCATTAGTCCCACCTAGGTTTCCAACCAAACACATTGGCATATCACGGCCTCTTCATGCATACTACACATTCACAACTCCCGGTACTTCATCAACTCATCATCTTACACATAGTCTATAACACATCCTTGTTCCTCAATGACTATTCATTGCATACCACCAATTACCAAAGTAACATCATATAAACTCATTGCAACGACTGATAATTCACCATTTAGTAACATCATAGGGAATCCTCATGCAATCACTAAATAAAATATTTTCATAAATTCATGATCCATCATTCATTCATGCTTTTTAAAGCCATAAGCCCACTTCAAGGCCTATCATCACTCGTTCATATTCTATACTACACATTGGGAGAATGCAATTGCATTATACATACAAGGATTTTTTTTTTTTTTTTTTTATACAACATATTGGTCTTTGCAAGCTAGACCCTTCACATTCTCCTCATAATGTCATCCTCTCACGAGTTTCATGTGGCAAGTTAACCCATGCATCCCGGTCTCTTTCAAGTACATTGTTTATCCAACATCTCTCAAATGGCACTTTGTTCACATAAGAACCTCTTATACCCCTTCACAAGGTGTTTACATCATCACCCATTATATGTCATAACATAAATCTCTTCACTTGGTCATGACAAATTATCAAACCATGGGCATGCTAATATAAAAGCCATTTATAAAAGCCATTGTACCATCCCCCAAGTATACCCATATATCACATTATCAAATACTTCCCACCCTTTTTATTCACATTTACTTCACTCATAAGCATATGCAACACATTTATATTCACATGCACTCACAATACAAGTATGCTTGTGTAATTTAATATCACACTTATTTCCTTCATTTAAAACCCCAAAATCATTAATTATCTTCCAATATAAGAACAGTTAGTCCTTTCTTTCCCATATCCATGTAGTCTACAAACCGGGCATACCACTTAAAGAGGGTACGGGTAGTATGTGCAGTTGTGCCCAACCTGGTTGCACAACTCGCGCATATAATAGAGTTCCATTTCCCCTACGACTCTCTTATCATTGGAAAGTCTTCCATATTCTCCTCAGGAAGAGATGCTAAATCCTATTCATCTTCCTCGGGAGATCCCTCCTGAATGTCCATGCTAACTTTTATGCTGGGAGCAGACACCAAATCTATGAAACAGTTAGGGGGTTCCCTTATCCCATAATTCCGCACACTCCCCTTCATTTGAGATACCTGTATTCATAGGATACAATTAGAACCCAAAAAAATATCAACTGCAATTTCCAATAAGACCAATCTAGGTTTTGGGGAATTTCTTATGTATATCACAATGTATTCTGTTTGGAGAAAGTTGCCAAATAAGCACACTTGTTTTTCCTTTGTTTCTGGGGGGGAAATCTCTAAATTCCTATTGTCTGTTGTTCAAATTGGGGATACCGGGGAAGTACATCCTACTTTGCTATGTCTGATAAATCTAGTACTGTTTCATCACTTTGGGGGAAAAACCTAGATGTTTTCTCATTTCTGGGGAAGTAAACCCTATCTTGCTATGTTTCAATAAATCTCTCCTAGAATGAATCTTTCTTCCCTTGCTATCATTCCTTTCCGTCAATTGTTGTTCTCAGATTAAACACTTCAGTTTGAGTCAATCAAAGTAAATTAACCCGGCCCCCGTGCAGTGGACTCCGAAGAGTCGGTCGGTTGGGATTCTTAGCTGCCAGTGAGACATGCAACCGTCTTAATCTTACTTCGAGAGATTCATTCTTCCGAATTCGCTCTGATACCAACTGTAACGCCCGCCCCTTTTCACCGTAAAATCAGAGTACATTTTTTTTTAAAATAAAAATTCCGGGCCCTTACATGGACATTCCCGCTTGAAGTGGCCCTGTTGGCCACACTGATAGCAAGTGCTCCCACCCCGTGGAACCTGAGTAACCGATGCTGATGGGGAGGGCTGATTGGGGCGAAAGTCCCTTGTAGATCCAGTAGAGGGTGCGGGTCTGTTAAAATTCGGGCGGAACCTCTTGTTGGGTTGAAATGCTCCCCGCCCACTCTGCCCTTGGCGGTTGTCAAACCGCACTATCTCATTCAATTCCCGCTCCGCTATAGTGGCCCTGCTGACCACCCCTGCCAGTGTAGGTTCCTTGAATATTGTCACCCTTGCCCTGATGCTCGGCCGAAGGCCCCGCTCAAACTTACTGGCCCTCCGGTGCTCGGTGTCCACCATGTAGAATGCTTAAACAGATAGACGAAGGAACTCCCGGTGATATTCTGCCACTGTCATATTGCCTTGTACCAATGACAGGAAGGCTTGAGTCTGACTCTCTCTTTCCTCCTCCGGAAAATACTGTTCTAAAAAAGTAGCTGAGAACCATTCCCACGTCATGAGGGTCCTTTCTCTTTCCGGCACCAGTGTTTGTTGTTTTTCCACCACTTCCCACCAATTACATGCATCCTCAATCAGTTGAGATGTAGCCAGTAAGATCCTATCAGCAGGACTAGAAATCTGAAGCAGATTCAAGATCTGAGTGATCTTTTTCAACCAATGATCTGCTCCTACAGCCCCTTCTTTTCCTCTGAAGTAGGGAGGGCGCTGTTGCTGGAAGTCTTTGACCATCTTCCGTTTACTGGTGTCGCTGGTGGTCGCATTTCCGCTCAAGTGTTGTTGAAGAGTAGAAGCGACTGCCGCTTGAACTATGTCTTTTAGCTCGGGAGGTACACCTTGTATGTTTATACTATTCTGTCCCTCTACTTGATGGGGTGGTTGTACCCCCTCTTGATGAGATGGCGGTACTTCTTCTTCCTGACGAGGTGGTGGCACCTCTTCCTCTACCCGTGGATTTTGTCGGGTTCTTCTCTTCCGAGGCATTTTCCTAAGTCATTGAAAACATTTATTGACTTAGTTTCTTCATAAAATTGTCGTGTTCATATTTTTGGGAATTTTTTTTTCTAAGTATCAAATATTTTCTTCAATTTGGGGGAGAATTACCAACTAAGTATACTTTGTTGGGGAAATTGCCAAATAAGCACACTTGGTTTGAGGGAAAACTTCCCAAATATCAAACATTTCTTTTTAATTCGGGGAAATCGGGGAGATTTTCCTATTTCCCTACGTTTGATAATTCCAACTTAAAGTGATTTTTCTTCCCTTGCTATCATTCCTTTTCGTCAAATGTTGTTCTCAGATTGAATACCTCCGTCTGAGTCAATCGAAGTAAATTAACCCGGCCCCCGTGCAGCAGACTCCAAAGAGTCGGTCAGTTGGGATTCTTATCCGTCAGTGAGACGTGAAACCGTCTTAATCATACTTCGAGAGATTCATTCTTCCTAGTTCACTCTGATACCAACTGTAACGCCCGCCCCTTTTCACCGAAAATCAGAGTCTAATTTTTTTTTTTAAATTGACAAAGGGAGCGGATGTCACGACACGAGTTAAGTCCGAGCTTCTAAAGCTCGGCCCTTAACTGGCCAACCCTACGTGTGCGTGGAGCGAAGTCCACGATGAACGGTTCACACATATAAGCAAGCTTACAGAATGTTATACTAAATACGGAACGATCATAGAGGCTAACCTACAAATTTTAGATAGCATGGAAGATTACATTCATTTAACTAACAATACATCTCAACATCACCGTATCCAAAATAAAACCAGAATATAGCAAGTAAGCTAATTTATACAGTCCGACAAGATAACTATTCAAATATACATCTCTTAAAATAAACTTAAATAACGGAAAGAGTCCGCCTCTCCAAGCTCCTAAGCTTGGCTCCCGTCTCGTCCTTCTGCTCCGGCATTTCCTGCGTCATCAGCTAGGGTAGAAATAGGGCGTTAGACCACGCGCCCAGTAGGACTCCGAGTAGGGCTAGCACTTGGGTTAGTGATAACAAGCATACCGATAACAATATAGTGAAACCTAGTAAACCACCATATAATGAAATTATCAAGTGAATGCCATGCCATGGGTGTCTGTGCTATGAATCCCACCCATTCTCTACTATCATGATCCCATATCCCCTTGATGGAAAAACCTCGCCAAGACATAACCAATCCCAATATATATATCCCCCTTGACGGCAAGGCCTCGTCAAGGTGTGTCCCCATGCTGGCTTCTCAGTCGCCCCGACGGAGCACGGACTTCTGTTATAGCCTATCAGGCTATCCCCATGCCTGTTCTCGGTCGCCCCTACGGAGCATGGACTCCGGTTCCTTTATTTTCCCGCCCATGCCATGCATGAGATGTAGTGCACTATGCTATGTAATATGTAATCCATAGTCATAATATAGAATTCATAACTTAACATATAATTCATAATTTTGCATTATACCATATAAGGTACATAAACCATGATCTTAAAACTCACATAAAATAAACCATAAAATTCCCAAAATAAATCAAAGAAAGCATCACACAAACCATTGCTTACAAAAAGGTAGGAATCTTACCGAATATCGACTCGCGTCCTTTTTTGTTTTCGTCCGGCAATCCGGCTACCGACACGCGTACCGCTTGCGATGTCCAGTACCTTATTACACATTAACAACTAGTCCATGTTTTTAACTATTCCCAAACCCATTAATCATTTCCAAGCCCATACGAATACTCGGTCACTATTTAGGTCTTGCGGGTCCCATTTAATCCATTATATATTTTAAGTACATGAGTCTAAAATCAGCCTCCTAGGCTTTATTTAACCCTACATAATGTAATGCTCGCCCCTTTTCACCGAAATTAGAGTCTATTTTTTTTTTTTTTGAAGAAGAGTGACAACGGGAGCGGACGTCACGAAGCGAGTTAAGTCCGAGCTTCTAAATCCCGGCCCTTAACTGGCCAACCCTACGTGTGCATGGAACGAAGTCCACGGAGAACGGTTCACACGTAGAAGTAAGCATCGGGGAACATTTAAACCAAGTGCGGAAAATTATAATAGAGTCTAACCTACAAATTCTTAGATAGCAGGGAAGTTACATTCATTCAATCACCAAGCATCCTCAAAATCATAATGTCCAAAGTAATTTCCAAAACATATCAAGTAATCTAAATTATTACATTTCCGACAAGTTAAGCTACTTCAAATTACATTATCCAAAGTAAACATTAGTAAACTGTCTAGCCCGTCTTCCCAATCTCCTCAGTTTGGCTCCTGTCTCGTCCTTCACTTCCGGCATCTCCTGTGTCATCAGCTAGGGTAGAAGTAGGGCGTTAGACAAAGCGCCCAGTAGGACTCCGAGTAGGGCTAACACATGGATTAGTGATAACAAAGCATATAGATAATATTATAATAAAAGCATGCACTTTGGGCAATGTCATATAATGGGTGTTCTATGTCATGAATCCCACCCATCAATCTCATCATCATTGTACAATGTCCCTTTTTCAACCATACATAGTGTTCCAAATAAAATCCATACCATCATCGTGCCATGACCCTCTTGATGGAAAAGCCTCATCAAGATGCGATCCACACTAGGCATCCCCTTTGATGGAAGAACCATCATCAAGGTATAACAATAAATACAACATCCCCCTTGATGGAAAACCATCATCAAGGTATCATAATTACAAAGGTCCCCGTTGATGGCAAAGCCTCATCAAGGTATAATAATACATATATGAAATATCCCCATGCTTGTTTATCGGTAGCCCCGACGGAGCATGGACTCCAGTTTCATTTCATCCTTCCCCTCTCATATCCCTCCCATGCCATGCATGAGATGTAGATGCCATATGCCATGTCATATATGTAACTCATAGTCATAAAACCCATCTTAAAAACAATGCCATGATTATCAAAATTAATCAAAGGAAACCCATCACATAATACCAAAATCCAAAACCCATCTTAGAAACAACCACATGATTACCAAAATAAATTAGAGGAAAACATCACATGATACCAAATCCAAAAACCATCTTAAAACAAACCATATAATTTCCAAACTAATTCAGAGAAACCATCACTCAATCCATGGCTTCCAAAAAGGTAGGAATCCTACCAAATACCGACTAGCGTTCTTTCTTTCGTTTCCGCCCGATAGACCCGGTCGCCGATCTGCGTACCGCTTGCGATGTCCGGTACCTTATTACATATTAACAATTAGTCCATGTTTTAACCATTTCTAAGCCCATACATCATGTCTTAGTGGGTTTCCCTCATTTTGACCAATATTTACGGTTTTGCCATTACCCTTCCATGGATAATTCATTCCCTCTTCCATATACATTATGGTCTATAATGGATCCATAACTTAGACCCATTAATGATCCATAACTTAGGTCCGTTAATGACCCAGCAACCATATCATGTGATCATAAAATTAGTCCTTTTATTAACCTAACCCTTATTCCTTTAAACCCATACAAAACCCCATACTTAACCCTTTATATGGTTCATACAATGGGTCATGGTTTCAAAATACCCAATTCATCAAATCTTCCCATGGGGTTTACCTCATGCATTTAAACCACATTGAGTCCATTATCCATTCATACCCTTTGGAGGCCATAAACATCATTCACCCTCCAATTTAACCCATCAAAATGCTCACAATTGGGCCATGGGTTCGGCCATACACCATGGCCGAACCCATGGTGTCCTTTTCCCATTTTTCTTGGGTCCATTGTTACACATTTGAATTTATCACAAGTCCCTGCATGAAGTTCATGGTTCATCCCTAATTCCACACCTTTAAAGCATTATATGTTATACTTGTAAATCCATACAATCTATCAACATTCTTAATCACTTTTTCCATCTCTTCACCCATCAAAACCATTCTTACATCACCATAGGGTTCCACAACATTCCATCCATAAAATCTTTCCATAGTTTTTTATTTTTAGAACCTCATTTACAATGCTTAAATTCCATTTAAAAATTGTTAATCTTCTCCATCATTTTCCATAATTCATAACTATTAATCCACCATTTGGATCACCATAGGGTTCATTGTCCATTCATGCCTTTTTAAGGCCACCAAATCATTCACATCGTTCATAAACTCCCTCATAATTCTTTCAAAATTTGCAACATTTAATCATTACGCACTTAAAATTCTAAACCATTCTCCATGCTTCCATTCTTAATCAATTTAAATTACACAATGTCCTCCATTCCTTAAAACCCTAAGAAAATCACACATTACCTAATCACCCACCATGGTTTTTCTCATAAAAAATCCTTTTTTAATCTTCCAATATTTAATCATTAAAAACCTCAAAATCATAAACCATTCTCCATGCTTAATTAATTTAATTTCATAATATCCTTAATCCATTTAATTTGTTCTTAACCTTAATTTATCCATTAGGGGTTCACCCATTTTCCATCCTTCAAATTGATGGATTTAAAATCCATGGCATAAAATCATTTGGCCGCCATTAAATTTACAAAATGAATCCCAAATCTTAAACCCTAAAAATCCAAAATTTCTTGTTTAAGAAATACTCACAATCCGTCGTCTCCTCCGACTTCCGCCACTCCCGTCGACTTCCTTAGCCTCCTTTCTCCTTCTTCTCCTTGTTTAATCGGCTAGGATGCTTGATTAAGATGAGAAACCCCCAAGCTTGGGTTTGGCCATGATAGGGTTTGATTTGAGAGAAAGAAGGGAGGAGATGATAAGAAGAAGATGGTAGATCTTGACCTTAGAATGGTGGACCATGCTTGCACCTCTTCTCTTCTTAGCTTTCTTTTCTTCTTTCCTCCATGGTTTATTTTCTTCTTTCTTCTCCTAGTGTGGGACGGCAATGGGAGTACATGAGAGGGAGAGAGTGAAAGACTTGATAGAAAAGATGGAGAAAATGGGATAAGGCTTATCTTATTTGATTACTTTAACTTACACTTTAGCATTAAAGCTCCCAACCACCTCACATGAGATATTTCTCATGCTTTATGGTGGTGCTTGGAACCCCACCACTAGCCAACGTTGGTGTTAAAAAAATAAGATGGCTTTTGGTCTTCTTTGACCATTTGACCACCTTTTGTTTATCTTATTTAATTAATCAACTAGATAATTACTTAGGTTTATTTATTTCCTACTTAATTTAATTCCATTAAATTCCCTCTAAGAAATCCACTCATGGTTGACCAAGTCAACCATGGTGGCCGACCCCACCAATTTTTGGTCCACATGCCACCTCATTTGGTGAGGTGGAGGTGGGTCCCAATTGGCCACATCACCTTGGCCATTCCACCACCAACTTAGGTGATTTAAATTTAACTAAGTCCATTCCAACCAATTGGATCACCATTGGGCCCAGGCCCAATTACATTTTCCTTTTACCCACTTACCTTAGAGCTTACATCACCTTGATCCATTGGGTCCCAAGTGAGTATTGGGCCCAATTTGACCATCCTTAGCCCAATTGACCATCTTTGACCCTTTAAGTAAACTTAAATCCAATCCATAGTCCATTGGGCCCTAGTTGGGCATTTATCCAAATTTTGGCCCATTTACCATTTATTCCATCAAGTTTCCCATTTCCACCATTAAAATACATAATAACCATTATTTATTGATTTAAAAATTTCGGGCTACTACACCTTACACCTTACACCCTAAATCCTAAACCAAAAACGCTAAAACTATAAAACCCTAAATCCTAAAACCCTAAAAAGCTAAACCCTAAACTCTAAAACCTAAAACCCTAAAACCTAAACCCTAAACCCAAAACCCTAAACCCTAAACTCATAAACCCTAAAACCCTAAAACCCTAAACCCTAAAACCCAAAACCCTAAATCCTAAACGCTAAACCCCCTGAAACCCAAAAACCATAGAACCCTAAACCCTAAATCCTAAAACGCTAAACTCTAAAACTCAAAAATCCTAAAACCCGAAACCCTAAACTCTAAATCCTAAAACCCTAAAATCCTAAACCCTAAACTCTAAACCCCAAAACCCTAAAGCCCTAAACCCTAAGGCCTAAACCTAAACCTAAACCCTAAACCCTAAACCCTAAACCCTAAACCCTAAACCCATAAACCCTAAAATCCTAAACCCTAAAACCCTAAAACCCTAAACCCTAAATCCTAAACCCTAAACCCCTTGAAACGCAAAAACCCTAGAACCCTAAACTCAAAATCCTAAAACCCCAAACTCTAAAGCCCAAAAATCATAAAATCCAAAAACCTAGATCCTAAATACTAAAACCCTAAACCCTATCCCGAAACCCTAAACCCTAAACCCTAAACCCTACACCCTAAACCCCTACAACCCTAAAACCCAAAAGCCCAAAAACCCTAAAACCGTCAACCCTAAAACCTAAACCCCCAAAACGATAAAACCCTAAACCATATTCCGAAACCCTAACCCTAAACCCTAAAACCCAAAACGCCTAAAACCCTAAACCAAAAAACCCTAAAACAGTAAAACCCTAATACCCTAAAACCTAAACCCTAAAGGACGAAACCCGTAAAACTCTAACTCCTAAAACCCTAAACCCCAAACCTTAAACCCTAAAAGCCTAAAGCCCTAGACCCTAAACCCTAAAACCCTTAACCCTAAACCCTAAAACCCTAAACCTTAAAACCCTAAACCCAAAACCCTAAACACCAAAACCATAAAATCCTTAACCCTAAATCCTAAACCCTAAACCCTAAAACCCTAAAATCCGAAAACCCTAAGGCCCTAAACCCTAAACCCTAAACCCTAAAACCGAAACCCTAAACCCTAAAACTCGAAACCCTAAACCCAGAACCCTAAAATCCTAAACCCTAAAACCCTAAACCCTGAACTCTAAAACCCTAAACCCTAAAACCCTAAAATCCTAAACCCCTAGACCCTAAAACCCTAAACCCCTAAACCAAAAATATTAAAACCCTAAAACCCTAAACTCTAAACACTAAACCCTAAACCCTAAACCCTAAACCCTAAACCCTAAAACCCTAAACTCTAAACCCTAAACCCCTAGACGCTAAACTCTAAAACCCTTAACCCTAAACCCTAAAACCCTAAACCTTAAAACCCTAAACCCAAAACCCTAAACACCAAAACCATAAAATCCTCAACCCTAAATCCTAAGCCCTAAACCCTAAAACCCTAAAATCTAAAAACCCTAAAGCCCTAAACCCTAAACCCTAAAACCGAAAGCCTAAACCCTAAAACCCTAAACCCTGAACCCTAAAACCCTAAACACTAAAACCTAAAACCCTAAACCCTAAAACCCTAAAATCCTAAACCCCTAAAATGCTAAACCCTAAAACCCTAAACCCCTAAACCCAAAATCCTAAAACCCTAAAATCCTAAACTCTAAACCCTAAACCCTAAACCCTTAACCCTACCCTAAACCCGAAAACCCTACCCTAAAACCTGAAATCCCTAAAGTCTAAACCCTAAAATCCTAAAACCCTAAACCCTAAATCCTAAACCCTAAACCCCTAAAACCCAAAAAACTGAAACCTAAAAACCAAAACCCCAAAACCGTAGACCCAAAACCCCAAAACCGTAGACCCAAAAACCTTAAACCCTAAACCTTAAACCCCTATAACCCTAAAACCGTTAACCCTAAACCCTAAACCCTAAAACCAAAACCTTAAACGCAAAAACCCTAAAACCCTAAACCCTAAAACCCAAAACACTAAACACTAAACCCTAAATAAAAACCCTAAACCCTAAAACCCTAAAATCCTAGCCCCTAAAACCATAAAACCCTAAACCCGTAAAACCCTAAAACCCTAAACCCTAAACCCTAAACCCTAAAACCTAAGCCCAAATACCTAAACCCTAAAACTCTAAAACCTAAACCCTAATACCTAAACCCTAAACCCCTAAACTCTAAATCCCTAAACCCTGAACCCCTATAACCCAAAAACCCTAAACTCCTAAACCCTAAACCCTAAACCATAAACACTAAAACCTAAGCCCAAAGCCCTAAAACACTAAAACCCTAAATCTCACATCCCGAAAACCCTAAAACCCTAAATCCTAAACCACAAAACCATAAAACCGTAAACCCAATCTCGAAACCCTAAACCCTAAACCCTAAAACCCTTAAATCCAAAAGCCCTAGAACCCTAAACCCAAAATCCTAAATCCAAAAACCCTAAATCCAAAAACCCTAACCCCCTAAAGCCTTAAAATCCTAAACCCTAAACCAAAAAACCGAAAAACTAAGCCCTAAACCCTAAAACCCTAAAACCCCAAATCCCTAAAATCCTAAACCCCTAAAACCCTAAGCCTAAATTCCTAAAACGCTAAAGCCCTAAGCTTCAAACTGAAAACCCTAATCCCTAAATTCAAAACCCTAAACCCTAATCCCTAAACCCCTAAAACCCTAAACGCTAAAACCCGAAAACCTAAAAGCCTTAAACCCTAAACCACAAATCCTATACCCTAAATCTTAAACCCTAAAACCCTAAAACCCCAAACCAAAAAACCTAAACACTAAGCCCTAAACCCTAAAACCCAAAAATCCAAAAACCCAAAAATCCAAAAACCCAAAAATCCCAAATCCCTAAAACACTAAACCGTAAACCCCTGAACCCTAAAACCCTAAACCCCAAAAACCCTAAACCTAAAACCCTAAACCCCTAAACCCAAAATCCTAAAACCCTAAAACTCTAAACCCTAAACCCTAAACCGTAAACCCTAAAACCCTAAAACCCTAAACCCTAAATCCTAAATCCTAAACCCTAAACCTCTAAAACCCAAAAAATTGAAACCCAAAAATCATCAAACCCTAAACCGTAAACCTTAAACCATGAGCCCTAAACCCTAAAACCCGAAAATCCTAAAACCCTTAACAATTAACCCTAAACCCAAAAACATAAACCTTAAACGTAAAAACCCTAAAACCCTAAGACCCTAAATGCTAAAACCCTAAAACCCAAAACACTAAACACTAAACCCTAAACCCTAAAACCCTAAAATCCTAGACCCCAAAAATCATAAAACCCTAAACCTGCAAATCCCTAAACCCTAGAACCCTAACACCCTAAACCCTAAAACTCTAAAACCTAAACCCTCATACCAAAACCCTAAACCCTAAATCCCTAAACCTTGAACCCCTATAACCCAAAAATCCTAAACTCCTAGATCCTAAACCCTAAACCCTAAACCATAAAACCTAACCCTAAAGCCCTAAAACCCTAAAACCTAAACGCTAAACCCTGAATCCTAAACCCTCAAACCTAAACCCTAATACCTAAACCCTAAACCCTAAAACTCTAAAACATAAACCTTAATACCTAAACCCTAAACCCCTAAACCCCTAAACCCCAAACCCTAAATCCTTAAACCCTGAACCCCTATAACCCAAAAACCCTAAACCCTAAATCCCTAAACCTGTAAAACGCTAAAACCCTAAGCCGTAAACCGAAAACCCTAAACCCTAAACCCTAAATTCTAAACTCAAAACCCTAAACCCTAACCCCTAAAACCCTAAACTCTAAAACCCGAAAACCCTAAAACCTTAAACCCTAAACCATAAACCCTGTAACTCTAAAACCCTAAACACTAAACCCTAAACCCTAAACCCTAAATCCACAACCCTAAACCAAAACCTAAACACTAAGCCGTAAACGCTAAAACCCTAAAACCCAAAACCCAAAAACCCCAAATCCCCCCAAATCCCTAAAACCCTAAGTCGTAAACCCGTGAACCCTAAGATCCCCCCTAAAACCCTAAAACCCTAAACCCCTAAACCCTAAAACCCTAAACCCCTAACCCAAAATCCTAAAACCCTAAAACCCTAAACCCTAAACCCTAAAACCCAAAATCCCTAAAACCCTAAGCCCTAAACCCTAAATCCCTAAAACCCTAAACCCCAAATCCTAAACCCTAAACACCTAAAATGCAAAAAATTGAAACCCAAAAATAATAAAACCCTAAACCTTAAATCCTAAACCTTAGACCCTAAAGCCTAAAACCCTAAAACCCTAAAATCCTAAAACCCTTAACCTAAACCCTAAAACCTAAACCCAAAACTCAAAAAACCCTAAATCCTAAATTCTAAAACCCAAAAACCCTAAAATCCTAAAACCGTTAACCCTAAAACCTAAACAATAAACCCTAAACCCTAAACCCTAAACCCCTAAAACCCAAAAACCCTAGAACCCTAAATCCTAAACCCTAAACCCTAAACCCTAAACCCTAAAACCAAATCCCTAAAACCCTCAAACCCTAAAACGTTAAACCCTAAATCCTAAACCCCAAAAGCCGTAACATCTTAAAACCGTCAACCCTAAAACCTAAACAATAAACCCTAAACCGTAAACCCCTGCAACCTAAACCCTATCCCGAAACCCTAAACCCTAAACCCTAAACCCTAAAACCCAAAAACCCTAGAACCCCAAATCCGAAAACCATAAACCTTAAAACCCTAAAATCATAAAACCCTAAACCCTAAACCCGAAACCTTAAACTCTAAACCCTAAACCCTAAACTCTAAGCCCTAAAACCCTAAAACCCTAAAACCCTAAACCTAAACCCTAAAACATAAATCCTAAACCGAAAACTTAAAACTCTAAACCCCTAAAACCCTAAAACTTTAAACCCTAAAACCTTAAATCCTAAACCCCTAAAACCCAAAAACCCTAGAACCCTAAACCCTAAATTCTAAAACCCTAAACCCTAAATCCAAAACTCTAAACCCCTAAAGCCCTAGCACCCTAAAACCAAAAAACCCTAAAACCCAGACCCTAAATCCTAAAACCTTCAATCCTAAACCCCAAACCGCAAACACTAAACCCTAAAACCTAAACCCTAAACCCACAACCCACAACCCATAAACACTAAAACCCTAAAACCCAAAACCCTAAAATCCTAAAACCATAAAACCCTTAACCGTAAAACCTTAAACCCTAAACCGTATATCCAAAACCCTAAACCCTAAAACCTAAACCTAAACCGAAAATCCTAAACCCTAAACCCCGAAAACCATAAAGCCCTAAAACCGTCAACCCTAAAACGTAAACACTAAACCTTAAACCCTAAAACCTAAACCCTAAACCCTAAACCCTAAAACCCTCAAACCATAAAACCCTAAACCCTAAACCCCAAAAGCCCTAAAATCCTAAAACCATCAACCCTAGAACCTAAACACTAAACCCTAAACCCTAAATCCCTAAAACTATAAAACCCTAAACCCTATCCCGAACCCTAAACCCTAAACCCTCAACCCTAAGACCCTAAAACCCAAAATGCCTAAAACCCTGAAACCATAAAACCCTAAGACCCTACAACCTAAATCATAAAACACAAAACCTATAAAACTCTAAACCCTAAAACCCTAAACCCTAAAACCCTAAACCCCTAGACCCTAAACCCTAAAACCCTTAAACCCTAAACCCTAAAATCCTAAAACCATAAAACTCCAAACCCAAAGCCTAAAGCCAAAACCCTAAACACCAAAACCACAAAATCCATAACCCTAAGCCCTAAACCCAAAACCCTAAAACCCTAAAACCCTAAAATCCGAAAACCCTAAAGCCCTAAACCCTAAACCCTAAACCCTAAACCCAATACCCCAAAACCCTAAAACCTTGAACCCTAAAATCCAAACGCTAAACCCTAAACCCTAAAAGCCAAAAACCCTAAAGCCCTAAACCCCAAATCCTAAACCCTACCCCCCAAAAAGCCTAAAATCCAAAAACCGTCAACCGTAAAACCTAAATACTAAACCCTAAACCCTAAACCCATAAAACCATAAAACCATAAACCCAATCCCGAAACCCTAAACCCTAAACCCTAAACACTAAAACCCAAAATCCCTAGAACCCTAAACCCTAAATCCTAAAACCCTAAAACCCGAGACCCTAATACCCTAAACCTCTAACACCCTAAAACCCTAAATCCTAAATCCTAAACCCCTAAACCCTAAATCCCTAAATCCTAAGCCCCTATAACCCAAAAACCCTAAACTCCTAAACCCTAACCCCTAAATCATAAACCCTAAAACCTAATCCCTAAACCCTAAAACCCTAAAACCCTAAAACCCTAAACCTTAAATCTCGAAAACCCTAACACCCTAAATCCTAAACCATAAAACACTAAAATCCTAAAATCCCAAACCCTAAAACCCTAAAACCCTAAACCCTAAGCCCTAAAACCCAAAAACCCTAAACCCCAAATCCTAAACCCTAAAAACTGAAACCCAAAAATCATAAAATCCTAAACCGTAAACCCTAAACCATATACCCTAAACCCTAAACCCTAAATCCTAAAACCCTAAAACCCTAAAATCCTTAACCCTAAACCCTAAACCCTAAACGTAAAAACCCTAAAACCCTAAGACCCTAAACCCTAAAACCCTAAAACCCAAAACACTAAACACTAAACCCTAAATCAAAACCCTAAACCCTAAAACCCTAAAATCCTAAACACTTAAAACCCTAAAACCCTAAGACCCTAAGACCCTAAAACCCTAAAACCCTAAAACCCAAAACCCTAAAACCCAAAACCCTAAACACTAAATCCTAAACCCTAATATCTAAACCCTAAACCTTAAAACCCTAAACCCTAAACCCTAAACCCTAGAACCCTAACATCCTAAACCCCTAAAACCCTAA
Organism: Chimonanthus salicifolius; assembly: GCA_013350335.1. Taxonomy (NCBI): domain Eukaryota; kingdom Viridiplantae; phylum Streptophyta; class Magnoliopsida; order Laurales; family Calycanthaceae; genus Chimonanthus; species Chimonanthus salicifolius. The sequence goes on along the minus strand of JAAGOE010000081.1, from coordinate 32,044 downwards.
ACCTTTAAAACCCTAAACCCTAAAACACTAAACCCTAAGCCCCAAATCCCAAACCCTAAAACCAAAACACTAATACCTAAACCCTAAACCCTAAAACCCAAAACCCCTAAAACCCTAAAACCCAAAACCCTAAAACCCTAAAACCATAAAACCCTAAACCCAAAAACCTTAAACCCTAAACTGTAAACCCAAAACCCTAAACTCTAAATCCAAAACCTAAACCCTAAGCCCCTAAACCTAAACCCTAAACCCTAAACCTAAACCCTAAACCCTAAACGTAAAAACCCTAAAACCCTAAGACCCTAAACCCTAAAACCCTAAAACCCTAAAACCCAAAACACTAAACACTAAACCCTAAATCAAAACCCTAAACCCTAAGACCCTAAAATCCTAAACAATTAAAACCCTAAAACCCTAAGACCCTAAGACCCTAAAACCCTAAAACCCTAAAACTCAAAACCCAAAAACCCAAAACCCTAAACACTAAATCCTAAACCCTAATATCTAAACCCTAAACCTTAAAACCCTAAACCTTAAACCCTAAACCCTAAAACCCTAACATCCTAAACCCCTAAACCCGTAAAACCCTAAACCCTAAAACACTAAAACCCTAAAACCCTAAACCCCAAATCCCAAACCCTAAAACCAAACCCTAATACCTAAACCCTAAACCACACAACCCAAGACCCCTAAAACCCTAAACTCTAAAACCTAAACCCTAATATCTAAACCCTAAACCTTAAAACCCTAAACACTAAAACCTAAATCCTAATATGTAAACCCTAAACCCTAAACTCTAAAACATTAAACCCTAAACCCTAAACCCTAAACCCTAAAAACTAAACCCTAAACACTAAAACCCTAAACCCTAAATCCTAAATCCTAAAGCCCAAAAACCCTAAAATCGTAAAACCGTCAACCCTAAAGCTAAACACTAAACCCTAAACCCTAAACCCCTAAAACCATAAAACCCTAAACCCTATCCCCGAAACCCTAAACCCTAAATCCAAAACCCTAAAACCCTAAACCCCTAAAACCCTAAAATCCAAAAACCCTAGAACCCTAGAACCCTAAACCCTAAATCCTAAAACCCTAAACCCTAAAAGCCAAAACCCTAAACACTAAATCTTAAACCGTAAACCAAAATCCGAAAACCCTAAAACCCTAAAACCATAAATCCTAAAACCCTAAACCCTAAACTCTAAACCTTAAAACCCTAAAACTGTAAACCCTAAACCCTAAACCTAAACCCTAAAACCTAAGCCCTCAACCCAAAACCCTAAACCCTAAACCACTAAAACCCTAAAACCCTAAACCCTAAAACCATAAAACCCTAAACCCTAAACCCTAAAATCCAAAAGCCTAAAACTCTAAACCCCTGAAACCCTAAACTCTAAAACGCTAAAACCCTAAACCATAAAACCTAACCCTAAACCCTAAACTCTAAACCCTACAACCCTAAACCCTAAAACCCTCAAACCCTAAAAGCCTAAAACCTAAAACCCTAAATCCTAAACCCTAAACGCCTAAAACTCTAAACCTTAAAACCCTAAACCCTAAAACGCAAAACCCTAAACCCTAAACCCTAAAAGCATAAACCCTAAAACCCTAAAATCCTAAACCCCTAAAACCCTAAAATTCTAAACCCAAAAACCTGAACCCTAACACCTAAACCCTAAACCCTAGAACCCTAAAATCTTAAAACCCAAAACCCCTAAAACCCTAAATCCTAAAACCATAAAACCCTAAACCCTAAACCCTAAACCCTAATAACTAACCCTAAACTCTAAAACCCTAAACCCTAAACCCTAAACCCTAAACCCTAAACCACAAAACCCTAAACCCTAAAACCATAAACCCCTTAAACCCTAAGACCCTTAAACCCTAAAACCCTAAACCCTAAATCCTAAACTCCTAAAACTCAAAAGCCCTAAAACCCTAAGGCTAAATCCTAAAACCTCAAACCCTAAACCCTAAACCCAAAAGCCTCAAACCTTAACCCAAAACCCAGAACCCAAAATCTGAAAACCCTAAAACCCTAAAACCATAAAACCATAAAACCCTAAACCCAAAAACCTTAAACCCTAAACCCAAAACCCAAAACCCAAAACCTAAACCCTAAACCCCTAAACCTAAACCCTAAACCCTAAACCTAAACCCTAAACCCTAAACGTAAAAACCCTAAAACCCTAAGGCCCTAAACCCTAAAACCCTAAAACCCAAAACACTAAACACTAAACCCTAAATCAAAACCCTAAACCCTAAAGCCCTAAAATCCTAAACACTTAAAACCCTAAAACCCTAAGACCCTAAAACCCTAAAACCCAAAACCCTAAATACTAAATCCTAAACCCTAATATCTAAACCCTAAACCTTAAAACCCTAAACCCTAAACCCTAAACCCTAAAACCCTAAACCCTAAAACCCTAACATCCTAAACCCCTAAAACCCTAAACCCGTAAAACCATAAACCCTAAAACACTAAAACCCTAAAACCCTAAACCCTATGCCCCAAATCCCAAACCCTAAAACCAAAACCCTAATACCTAAACCCTAAACCATAAAACCCAAAACCCCTAAAACCCTAAACCCTAAAACCCTAATCTCTAAAACCTAAACCCTAATATCTAAACCCTAAACCTTAAAACCCTAAACACTAAAACCTAAATCCTAATATGTAAACCCTAGACCCTAAACCCTAAAACCCTAAAACCTTAAACCCTAAACCCTAAACCCTAAAAGCTAAACCCTAAACACTAAAACGCTAAACCCTAAATCCAAAATCCTAAAGCCCAAAAACCCTAAAATCCTAAAACCGTCAACCCTAAAGCTAAACACTAAACCCTAAACCCTAAACCCCTAAAACCATAAAACCCTAAACCTTATCCCCGAAACCCTAAACCCTAAACCCAAAACCCTAAAACCCTAAACCCCTAAAACCCTAAAATCCAAAAACCCTAGAACCCTAAAACCCTAAACCCTAAATCCTAAAACCCTAAACCCTAAAAGCCAAAACCCTAAACACTAAATCTTAAACCCTAAACCAAAATCCCAAAACCTAAAACCCTAAAACTAGGGGTGTAACCGGATCTGGATCCGGCCCGCGGATCGTCCGACCCGGTCCGATAAATAAGTATACAGGCCGGATCCTAAAGTCCAAGGACTCGGATTCGGACAATCCGTTTAATTTTGGACGGGCCGCGGAGGTCCACGAAAGGTCCGCGAGCCCGTCGTACTGTCTGCGCATTTCGAAATCGAACCCTTAACGAACCCTCCGTAAACAAACCCTAATCTTTTATCTTCCTTCTCCTTCGCTCCTTCTCCTTCGCCCCTTCGAAAGCGTCCGTGTCTCTTCGCCCCTTCGAAAGCATCCGTGTCTCCATCTCTCACCGTCGCCCTTTGTCCCTTCACTGCCACTTGGGTTCTCGATCGCTATCTCTCGCCGTCGTTCTCGATTGCCCAAAAACCCTTCTCTCGCCGTCATTCTCGATCACTTTCTCCCTCTTTCCCTTCTCTCGCCATCGCTCTGCTCGGATTTCACTCTCTTTCTCACTCAATCTCTTCCCTTCTCTCTCAATCCTCTCCCTCAGCCCTCTTCTCTGTTCGGATTTACAACGGCCAACGTCGTAGTCCTTCGCCCCTTTGCTGCCGCCTGGGTCACTCCTTGTCCCCGTCCTACCCATCTGCCACAGGTAACCCTTTTTTCACTTAATTTACTTTATTTATTTTCTTTTATTGTTTGGGTTTCATCTATCATAGATGACCATGGCCTAAAACAAAATTTGAATTTGATGTAAAAGGTATATTAGACCTATTTGATGCCAGATCTGTCTTCTTCTTCTTGGTACTTCTTTTTTTCTTTATTTAATGAAATGGTGTAAATGTTATTTTGGGTCTTTTCGAAGCTCTAGTTGCATCTCCCGATTTCGAGTGCAGCACAGATTTGTAGCCCTTAGACTCTTTTTTTGTTTGAAGTTCCATCTTTTCCTCGCTCTGTTTAAAGCACTCCTCCATGCATTCTACAATCAAATTGAAAATTATGTGTTATCAAGAAAGCCATATTATGGTATTGTTTGCACTCAATACATAAACTGATTTAAGAGACACAAATTTAAATGGTAACTGCAACTTAATGAAACACACCTTGAATGCAGAGTGCAAGTTTGTCAAACTTGGAGACCAGAGACAGATCGACTATGTGCAACATGAGAATGATTTTACCTATGCAAGACCAATTTCTTTAGCCCCATTTCCTCAGAGAAATTTCATTGGACTTCCATGACTTACAACATATGATTTGTAAATGCAAATTATATGGGTTTGGTCCATCAGGTGAACAGGCCTTACAAATCATGGTATTGCAAACTTAGAGACGTTTGTATATGATTCTCGGCCTTGAGTTTGTAATGTAAACATGGGTCCTAGATGATCCACACCATTCACTAATCAGAAAGGGACCATTACCCAAATTTTCTACCTAATATACTCCTTCCATGATCTTATATTTGTAAGCCACAAATCAAAGGCTATTGCTTGTCCCACCAATTTTGAGTGTCATCCATCCAAAGTGGAGCCCATGATATCTACAGTCCTTTACCACTCAGAAATGTGTCCTTCTTGCACAAACCCATGGCCACAAGAGTTTTTAGATAGAGTCATGCTTACCAAAGATGAAGACTGAGAAGCTAATGGCAATAGCCCTGCCAAAGACAGGGACCTTTTGGGCTGCGAGTGCTGTTAAATAGCCCAACCCACCGCCTAAGATAGTGCCCATCCCACAATTTAGACCTTTGCTCAGTGTGCCACCTGGAAGTACTCACACCATAATCATTATGAAATTACAAATATAAGAGACAAAACAATACACTGTAAGATTGAAAAAGAAAGAAAGAGCAACGGTATGAGGGGTCAATTTTTCTTTCCTCAAGATTTGGGATATGATAGTGGTGCACCTCATGTTTCATTCTCTTTTTTTAGTAGTTTCATCTTTTTAATGTTATTTATCTGATGAATGATATTCACAGCTAAAGCTGTAAAGGTAAAAGAGAGAGACAGAATATGTCTCTATCATAAGCCAAAGCTTTTGGTGGTTGGATTTTCATGAATGTAGTGCATGTTTGTGAGATTGTACTGATCACCAAGTGGACCAAGGCTTCACCATTACTTAGACAATTTCAAACTTAGGGATCTTAACATTCAATGGCAGGGATCACTTGCAATTTATCCTATGTTTAGAGTTTCATGTGGCTAATGATCTCATATTATTCCCCTTTAATACAGATAAAAAAAAAGGGTTCCCTTAGAACCTTGTAGACATGATGAAAAGATAAAGGTTGGGTTGGAAATAGAGCATGGGGCATTTGCTTCTTTGTGTAGAATCCAACATTCCCTGCTCATGACCATTCATGAACATCCCAAGTTCCTTCTTTTTAAAGTAGGATATAGTAAATAAAAGCAAGTAGCTGTTGTCAATCTCAAGAGAGGAGATTGAGATTGGTGTGATGCCACAAAAGGTGAGAGCATGAAATCTTTGTTGGGCTGTTTATTTATTTGTTGAAGAGGAATTGGTTGCTCTATGGATTCCACAAACAGACCAACTCACATTAGCATTCTCACACACGGTCTGTATACAATGGACCTGAATGATGCAGCTTTCAAGCTCAAGGAGGAACATCTAGCTAGGCTCAAGGCCCTTTCCACAACTGGTACTTATTTAATGCATATTTTTTCTCTGTGCTTTCCAGAACTGGTATTTATTTCCTGCATATTGATTTTGTACTACTTGTGAGGGTGTGCTAAATGCAGTATTTTACCATGTTTATCCTTATTCTTTTCAACTCATGTATAATATTTTTATGCATATATTGCAAAAAATAAAAATGGGTTTGGATATTGAGCTGAAATATTTGTTAAATAGAATATTAACGTGTGGGAAATTCAGACACAATCCTACTTAAACCCCCATGGATGAGCTCACTACCCTTGAATAAAAGATGCCTTTTATTGAATTGGCTTTGTTTGCATCCCCCAGTTATATTCAATTATATTAGTTTAGGGTTTGTTTTATGTACTTTTAATCTTTGATGCTCTTGTTTGGACTTTTAGTCTTTCTTCTCATTTCTTGATAAATCCTTTGTTATGTGATTATTACATTCTTTGTGTGTTTCTTGGGCCTTTTGGAATCACTATCTTAAGGATTGGTGAGGCTCTAGTCCCTTTGGTAGGGGAATGTTTTACAAAAAATGGTAACTCTTCTATGTGCTACTATTTTACTATGTGCATTTCCAAACCTGCACAAAAAGATTCATGTTCTTCTTTTCTCTATTGCTTCTACACTTATTCCTTATTGTATTTTTTTATTTGTGCTTTTTCACATTATAGTTTATGAACCACTCTAGTAAGTTGAGATCTTGGTTGAGTATCTTGGATATTTAATAAATGGGTTGACTCTTCTTGAACCCATTTATGGGGGTATAGCCTGAAATGTTTGTTGGGTATCATCCGTATAACTCTTTGCCGGTAGTAATGAACTACTTAAGAATGATAAATGGTTTAACTTGGAAATTAAAGAAATAAATGATACTATAGTTGTGTAAATGACACCAGTCTCTATTTCTGTAATCCAACTTTTATTGTGAGACTTTTGTATCATAATTTTTTATATATTTATAAATATTTGTTGGATATTTTATTTTAATATTTCATATTTATGTACTCTTACTTGTTCATGAGTTGTTTTTCGTATATTGCATCGTTAACGTGTTTTTTTTAAAATGCTTTCTCAGCTCTTGGATCATGGAAGAGATGCATCAAGAAGAGGCGAAATAGAGCAAGAAACCCATTTTATATTTTTATTTAATATTTGTTTTTGTATTAAGGGTAATAAGCCCAATTTAAACTTTTTATATTTTCATTTCTTAGGAGTCTTTTTTTTTTCCCTTTATTTGATGCTAATAGCTATAGTTAGGACTATAAACGGACCCGGATCCATGTCCATTTACACCCTTAGCTATAGTGGCATGAAGTTTGAAATTTCACTAGTGTAGTACATGTGAAATATTGATTTAATTTTTAATAAAGTGTATTTAGCTCGGTAACAAAAATTTTAAGTTAAAAAATGGATAATGGGTGTATTAGCATAAATTTTCAAGTTAAAAGATGGATGTGGAACTTGTTAGTACCAAATTTTAAATTTAAAATTGGATATTGAGTTCAGTAACATAAAAATTAAATTTAAAATTTTTTTTTATATAGGGTCTGGTAGCATAAAAGCAGAAAGGTCCAAGTGGATGAAACAGGTAAATGGGCCTTTATCGGGCAGCGGACGGTCCGACAACCCGATCGGGCTGGGCCGGATTCAAGGGTAATCGGATCCTGTATTATTGGGCCGGGCTGCGGACAGTCCGATTATCTTATTCGGGCGGGCCTGATCTGGGTCCATTTACAGTCCTACCTAAAACCATAAATCCTAAAACCCTAAAACCCTAAACCCTAAACTCTAAACCTTAAAACCCTAAAACCCTAAACCCTAAACTCTAAACCTTAAAACCCTAAAACCCTAAACCCTAAACCCTAAACCTAAACCCTAAAACCTAAGCCCTCTGTAACGCCCGCCCCTTTTCACCGAAATCAGAGTCTATTTTTTTTTTTTAATGAATAGTGACAAAGGGCGCGGACATCACGACGCGAGTTAAGTCCGAGCTTATAAAGCCCAGCCATTAACTGGCCAACCCTGCGTGTGCGTGGAACGAAGTCCACGGAGAATGATTCACATGTAGAAGTAGCGCGCGGAATATTAAACTACGTACGAAATTACAATAAAGATTGTCCTACAAATTTGAGATAGCAGGGAAGATACATTCATTTAATTACCAAAATACCTCAACAACATAATATCCAAAATAAAATCCAAAACATAGCAATTAATCTAAAATATTACATTCTAACGAGCTAAGCTATCAAATACATTTCCAAATTAAACTTGAATAAACTAAATAGTCTGTCTCCCCAAGCTCCTAACCTTGGCTCCCATCTCGTCCTTCTACTCTGGCATTTCCTGCGTCATCAACTAAGGTAGAAGTAGAGCGTTAGACCACGCGCCCAGTAGGACTCCGAGTAGGGCTAACACATGGATTAGTGATAACAAGCATACAGATAATCATATAATGAAAACTAGAAAGTGAATGCCATGCCATGGGTGTCTTATGTCATGTATCCCACCCATCATCCTTACTATCATGATGTCATATCCCCCTTGAGGGAAAAACCTCGTCAAGATATAACCAATCACACTGCATCCCCCTTGACGGCAAAGCCTCGTCAAGGTGTTCCCATGCTTATTTCTCGGTCGCCCCGATGGAGCATGAATTCCGTTTGTACCTTATGGTACCCCCTTGATGGATGAATCACATCAAGATATCCTCATGTTTGGTTCTCGGTCGCCCCGACGGAGCATGGTCTCCGGTTATAGCCTATCAGGCTATCCCCATGGCTGCTTCTCGGTCGCCCCGACCGAGCATGGTCTCCGGTTATAGCCTATCAGGCTATCCCCATGGCTGTTTCTCGGTCTCTCCGACGGAGCATGGACTCCAGTTTCATTTCATCCTTCCCCTACCATATCCCTCCCATGTCATGCATGAGATGTAGATGCCATATACCATGTAATATATGTAACTCATAGTCATAAAACCCATCTTAAACAATCCCATGATTATCAAAATAAATCAAAGGAAACCCATCACATAATACTAAATCCAAAACCCATCTTAAAAACAACCACATGATTTTCAAAATAAATTAAAGGAAAACATCACATAATACTTAATCCAAAACCCATCTTAAAACAAACCATATAATTTCCAAAATAATTCAAAGAAATCCATCACTCAATCCATGGCTTACAAAAAGGTAGGAATCCTACCCAATACCGACTAGCGTCCTTTCTCGCTTCCGTCTGATAATCTGGTCGCCGATCACGCACCGCTTGCGATATCCAATACCTTATTACATACACATAATCAGTCCATATTTTAACTATTTCTAAGCCCATTAAACATTTCCAAGTCCATATGAAAATCAGTCACTATTTAGTTTTGTGGGTCCCATTTAATCCACTACATATTTTTAATTACATGAGTTTAAAAAATCAGCCTCCTAGGCTTTATTTAACCATACATAAACTTATCACTTAGTGCCCCTAAGTCCATGGTCCTCTCCCATGGAGTTCTTGAATTTGGCCATTAATTACGGTTTTGCCATTACCTCTTTTCCAAACATACCAATTTCAACATAGATACAATCATACCCACACTTTTCATACAATGGCTTAGCAATTTAGTACAAGGTAAAACATTCCAACAAAGAATATTCATCCATTCCCTAATCACAATCTTAGAGCAACAAGGGTTGAGCCCTCACACTCCCATAACATACTCCACACCTCATTCACGTGTATATCACCCTTCATATAAGCATTACCATGATATTACATGCATTTCTCAATTCACCACAATTTGCATGGGCTATACAACACCCTATTACACTCCAATGTTTAGTATACATACATTTCCAAGGTCTCAACATGAAATGCAATTCCACCTCAAGTCTCTTCACATTTTCATTACATAATCTTCCTACGAGATAAAGTTGTAGGATGGTATTTATTATGAGCACCATATGCCATTTTCATGGCTATCATCACTACACCATATCTAACATATAAAACATTTTTCCACCTTTTACAACAATCATCCATTTTAATTTCAAGCTTCAAACATTTGAAAACTCAACCAAGTTAGCAAGTTTAACCAAAGAAAGGGGATAAGTCCTCACCAACAACTCTTTCCACCCTTGGTATGGTAGGTACACACCCTCTATTCCTCATCGATACATGTTCATCTAATATGAGCACCATTTTCTCAACAAAGTACATGAGCCGTTCATTTAGATTCAAACCATACATCAAACACCAGTTCTACCCTATAATCTCATCCACAATATAATAATTATAAATCTCATTAACCACATATTAAAAACTATTTATCCATCATTTTGGTACATTTTCTTGAGTCCATTAATGACTCATTTAGTCATGCCATACTTTCCATTCCTTTCATGGTTTCTAAAACACTTAATTCATCAAAGTTTCCCCATGCCTTTTAAGGCTACCAACACCATTCACACCTCCCATGCATTTCCTCATTTAAGCCCCTTTAAAAATTTCCTACACTTAATCACTAGAAACCCTAATAATCCTAATCATTCCTTCCATGAATTTCTTCATTTAACAACCCTTTACAAATCACCATATTTAATCATTAGCACATTAAAAAAAACATAAACCATCTTTCCATGATTTTCATTCAAGATCCCTTTAAAAAGAACTACCACATTTAATCAATAAACACTTACAAACCCTAAATCATCCTCCATTCTTTTTCCTCATTAAAACTCTTTAGCTTCACTAACATTTATTCATTAACATCTTAAAATCATAAATCCCCCTTCCATGGTTTTGATCTTAAAAACCCCATTTAAGCTTACTTAATTACTCACCATAATTCCTTCCAAAAATCACACACATTTCATGCTTAAATAAATTTCATTACATAATGTCCTTAATGTATTTATTTTTCCTTAACCTAATTTATCCACTTTTCCATCCTTCCATTTGATGGATTTGAGATCCAAGGCCTATGATTATTTGGCCACCATCAAATTCAACAAGAATGGATCCCAAAACTTAAACCCTAAAAATCCAAATCTCTTATTTAGGAATTACTTACAATCCGACGCCTCCTCCGACTTTCGTCACTCCCGTCGGCTTCCTTGGCCTCTTTTCTTCTTCCTCTCCTTGTTTGATTGGCTAAGATGCTTGATCCATGGTGAAAACAACATAGCTTGGGTTGGCCAAGTTTGTAACACCCCGATTTCTCAATAAGATGAATATTTACGAAAATGCCCCTAGATTGGTAAATTTATTAATTATGATGTTAAATGAGAAAATAGTGGGGCCCATTGCTCAAACTAAGATCCTATGAACATATTATAAGGGTCAAATTATAATGGATGGGTAATGTACATCAAAGTGGGTCAAAATGGTTAATTGGGTCAAAGAATTCTCAATGATTGGAATAATTACGAAAATGCCCCTATTCGTAAAATTAAATGTTTGTAATGTTAAATAAGGAAAAGGTGGGGCCCATTGCTCAAATTAAGATCCTATGAACACATTATAAATGTCAAATTTGATTGGATGGGTAACGTGCATCAATTGGGTCAAAAATGGCTAAATGGGTCAAAGGGCCCAAATGGGATCCAACGGGTCTTAATGGATTATTTGACCGTTGTGTGAGCTTAAATTAAATGGGGTTAAGCTGATTTGATTGGAAATCAACTGGAGTAAAAATGGGTAGGCCTGATGCACATGTGAAAACCAAGTACAAATGACCAAAATACCCATAATTGGGTCATGGAGTCAAAAACGGGTCAAGGAGCTAAAGGGGGACCCAACCAGTCGGGTTGACTTTGTTGACCACAGCCGACCGTGTGGGTCCACAAATGAGTTCAATGGTGATTTAAATCAGGTTAAGTGGAACTGATTTTATTTAATTTGAATTAAGAATGAGTTGACTCAAATGCATTAAATGATTACCAATTAATGAGGTGAGTTGGACATGTGAGTTGAGTGAGTCAAAATGGAAATCAAATGGGCTGTAAATTCAGTGAGTTAAGTGGAATATGAGGAGGTGTTTTGATCTCAAACAAACCAAAACAAGTCCCACACGTTGGGGACTTGTTATGGTGATTTCCATGCAAAACATTAAATGGAAATGATGTGAAGGTGATGAGATTACATGGGGCTGCCAAAGGTTGTAACGGTTGAGGCCAAGAGTGGTGACCGTTGGTACCAAGGGGTGCCTTAATGTTCCATCATTTTTGTCAAGAAGTTATGAAGGAATAAATGGATTTTGTGGTTGAAGAATAAAAAGGGTAGACCATCCATTTGGGCTGATTTTTGTCATTGTAAATCCAAGATTTTCCCATCTCTCTCTCCCTCTCTCCAATTCGTTTTTCTTGGCTAGAACAGCAGAGGTTTTGGCACCAGTTAATCAAGCTTAAACCAGCAAAGAATTAAGGAAGAAAGGAAGAAATAAAAGGGAGGAAGCAAGGATCTTAGGCAAAGCAAGTTTGGTAAGTATTTATGTGTTATTTTTGTTTAATAACATGGAACAAATGGGGTTTGTATTGGGCCATGGTTATGGCCGAATACACCAAGGTTTTAACCTTGACTTATAGAAGTTTTAAAATGGTAAAGATGACCATTGGGTTCGGCCACCATGGAGGGCCGAACCCCATGTAAAAGATTGGTTGGTTTTCATGTTTTGAGACATGCAAACCATGGAGTTTTTGTGGACTGTTTTTGAGTTTTATTTGAGATTCAAATGCATGTTTTAAAGAGGGTTAAAAACATGGATCTGAATGACATAAGGACTGAAGGTATCATGGGTCTAAAACAGTGATTTAAAACTGATGAAATGGACCATTTGGATCGGCCATCTTGAATGGCCGAATCCCATGAAGTATGATGGTCATTTAGACAAAGAGAAGAACTTATTTGGATGGTTTTTGAGAGGTAAAAATGCAGCAATATTATACTGATCAATACTTGTTTAAATGAGACTTAAAACATATTCATAAAGACTAAGATATGGACATAGGGTTCGGCCACTTTGGATGGCCGAACCCCATGAATGGATGTTGGTATTTTGATGGTTTTTAGAAGGTTAAAAACCATGCAAAATCATTGAGGTTGTTACATGTTTTAAGAAGGCTAAGTGGCTGATTAATAAGGTTTAAAATTGTAAGCCATTTGGTTCGGCCAATTGTGTTGGCCGAACCCCATGAGATAGTATGACATTTTATGGTAATATGTGATAGTTTTAGGAGATCAAGATCATACAAGTTTATGGGTTTTCTTATGTGTTTTAAATGGAGATAAGCTTGCTGGTTTTGGTTGGCCAATAGAGGGCTGAATCATGTAGCAATCATAACCAAAAATTATGCATGAATGTTGGAGTTATGGAACCAAGAGAACCATTGGGTTCGGCCATATGTATGGCCGAACCCCATGGACCATTTTATTTGATTGAAAAGTTTCTAAGTTATGAAATTTAGTGAACTTAGTGTAAACAAATAACAAATCATGGTTGATGAAGGAAAGTGGGATAAAAACCCATAGGATATGGTTCGGCCATGTAGTATGGCCGAACCCCATCAAGGATTATTTGATAAAATTGGGTTAAGTAATAAATGGGATTAAAGGTGATGAATGAAGAACCCCACATGAAGTGGATGGGTCGAAGATGTGATTGAATAAGTAAATGATGTTATGACTTACTAATTGATATATGGATAAGGTACCGGAAGTTGAACGACATGCGAGTCATGATCGGGTGACGTTAAAGAAAGATCAAGTACTGAAGTGAATCTTCAGTAGGTTCCCTACCTACTTGTAACCACAATTATGATTTGGTTTTATTATGTTTTTATGAGATATTATGTTTCAAATGTGGTTTTGAATGATGAGATATGTATTTACAAATGACATACATGTACATTGACATCTCATGCATGGCATGGGGTGATGCTTATGGAGTACCTTGACTTGAGAGTCCCAATAAAAGAACACCGTGAAACAACTCAATGATGAAGTGTCTTTCCACAGGTAACGAGGATTACTATGGATTACCTTATCATGTGAGTCCCAATGAAAGAATACTGTGAGTCCCAAAGGAAAGTGTATTGTGCTTTACCTTGACGGTGAGAGTCCCGTCAAGTGATGGCTATGTATGTGTGATGGGGTGGGGCTCATTACATATGCACTTACATACATAGCATTGTTTTCAGATGTTTTATTGATAATCATGTACTATGATATATATGCATGTTTTATATGCTAACCATGTGGTAGCCCTGATCAGGAACCTACTGAGCGCATTGATCTAGCTCCCTAATTCTATCCATAGAGGATAATGTAGGAACAAGGAAGGGGAAAGAGAAGGAGGATGACCAGGAGGGGAGCCAAGCGTAAATGCTTGAATGCTGGAATGAATTTATATTTGATATTATTTGGTTCTTTATTATGGGCATGCAATAATATAGATACTTGCTATGATTTGTTTAAGATATTAACGATGGATGGTTGGTTTAAGTCATTTACTAATTGAGACTGGTACTTGCTATCTTTTCAACCTATTTCCGCAGTTAGTCTAGTTTATTCCGCAAGTCATTGTTTAGGTCCATGTGTGTATTATCCTATCATGGTCTAGTCCATGTACACATGGGTGGCCAGTTAAGGGTCGGACTTTGGGTAGTCCGGACTTAGCTCGCATCGTGACGCCGCCCGCTCTCTTTCGATGTCTTATTATTATTATTTAAAAAAAAAAAATTAGACTCTGACTTCTCGGATAGGGCGGGGCGTTACAGTTGGTATCAGAGCGAAACGGGAAGTTGAATCATCGAAGTAAGATTAAGACTGTTTCATGTCTCACTGACAGATAAGAATCCCAACTGACCGACTCTTCAGAATCCACTGACTGGGGGCCGGATTAATTTACTTCGAGTGACTCAGACTGAACAATCAATCTGAGAACGGCAATGAAAGATAGCAAAGTAAAGTACAATCATCATAACTGGACATATCAAACATAGCAAAGTAGGATGTACTCCCCTGATATTCCCCATTGAGAAACAAACAACAGGAATTTAGAGATTTCCCCCATAAACAAAAGAAAACAAAGTGTGATGATTTGGCAATATCCCCAAACTAAGAAGTGATACATAATACTTAGGGAGGTTTTCCCCGAGAACAGCAGAACATCAAGATTTCCCCAAATTGAGAAATGATACATGATAATTAGGAAGTTTCCCCAAAAACAAAGAAATACAAAGAGTGCTGATTTGGCAATTTTCCCAAATTATGAAGAACACAAAACTTTACTTAGAAGCTAAGTCAATTGTTGTTTCCATGACTTAGGAAAATGTCTCCAAAGGAAGAAGAACATAACGGAGAGGGTCGGAATGGTTCAAACATTCCTGAAGTACCTCCGGAATTACGAAACCTAGTACAGGCGGTGGTCACTTCCGTTCTGCAACAACTCGTGAGCGGAAATGGAGACACAAACCCGAATAAAACACAGGACCAAAAAGGTCGGGGTGGGAGAAATACTTTTTGCTTTCGCAAAAGACTCAGAACCTACTTATGGAGATCTTCAGCCTTTACTGGTTTCACTGGAAGTTCCTGTTTCCAGTTTGGTCGACCAGGCCTTTTCAAAAGAGAGCATCCACAGAATGTTAGATCTCCTAGTACCTGCTTCCAATGTGATCAGCTGGGTCATTTCAAAAGAGTGTGTCCGCAGAATAGTAAATCTCCTTATTCCTGTTTCCAATATGGTCGTCAGGGCCATTATAAAAGAGAGTGTCCACAGAAGGGTAGATCTCCTAGCACCTGTTTCCGTTGTGGTCGCCAGGGCCATTTCAAAAGAGTTTGTCCACTGAATGAAGGATCTCCTCACTTCAGGAGTTCTCCCCTTAGTCTGGCTCCACAAACTCAGTCACAAGGATCTGATCGACTAAATACTCTGACTTCTCCTCCAGAGACAGTGGAACATGCGGTAATTCAAGGTATGGCAATAAATTGTAGTTTGTATAGTTATGCGCTATTTTGATATATTGCCTTCGCATCTGTTACTAGCATCGTAGTACAACAAATGCCACTACACTTATTATAGTATTTTTTATTGATAAACGATGACGACTATTGGAGGATATGTAGATTCAACAATTGATATAGTGGCCTCATGGTAAATGTGATGGATCTTTGGATGGATGATTATTAACTATGGATAGATAGTACTCAAGGGTAGATGAGTTGCTCAATGATTGTTTTCCATGAATGGATTATACCCTGGGGGGGGGGGGGGGGGGTTGTTATATTCATGGATGGTTGTTAATCATGATAGATAATACTCATGGTCAGAGTGATACCAAGGATGGATGGTTTTCATGAATGGATTATACCTAGAAGGTGGGTTATATTCATGGACGGATATTAATAATGGATAGCTGATATTCATGAACAGAGTGATACCAAGGGTGGATTGTTTCCATGAATGGATTATACCCATAGGTGGGTTATATTCATGGGTGATTATTAAACAGGGATAGATGATATTTAATGAAAGAAAAATACCCATGATGGATGTATTTGACCATGGGTGATTATTCCCCTGGTGGTTTGGATTGATGCCAGGTATCGGTATCGAGGAAGTTGGAACAAAAGGTGTTAATCACATAGAGACATATGTGCAAATGAGGATGTACAAAATTTTTGAGATACATTTAACGGAAAAGATAAGAGTCTGGTGAAACTTGAATGGGAAGCTATGGACGACTGCCTAGTTAGACTGATCACCTGACTCTGTAGTTAGCCGATGGAATTCTAGGAAGGTGCAACTAGAAACCTAGTTAAAGTGGAATCAGAAAAAGCATTGAGCATAGGCTCTCATTGACAGACTACCTCACACAGAGAGTAGATGAAAGAACGTATTGAATAGGTATGTATGGAAAATATCATGAGAATAGGTGAAGTGAAACAAAGTAGATTAATCTACGTAAGATCACAAATGGCTCACGAGAAAAAGATATAATGTGAGACAGAACAAAAGGTGTTACGGAACCAAGGGATTCATTTTGTCAAAATGGTGTGGACCGACATGGTAATGAAGAAGTCACTTGGAAACTTGAAATCGGAAATGAGAATAGCTCACTCTAAGCTATATATGTAAATCGTTTGGAGCCCTACTTCGCTCAAATTTCGGGAAATTTTTTTTAAAAGAGGGTTATATTGTAACACCCCGATTTCTCAATAAGATGAATATTTACGAAAATGCCCCTAGATTGGTAAATTTATTAATTATGACGTTAAATGAGAAAATAGTGGGGCCCATTGCTCAAACTAAGATCCTATGAACATATTATAAGGGTCAAATTATAATGGATGGGTAACGTACATCAAAGTGGGTCAAAATGGTTAATCGGGTCAAAGAATTCTCAATGATTGGAATAATTACGAAAATGCCCCTGGTTTGTTAAATTAAATGTTTGTAATGTTAAATAAGGAAAAGGTGGGGCCCATTGCTCAAATTAAGATCCTATGAACACATTATAAATGTCAAATTTGATTGGATGGGTAATGTGCATCAATTGGGTCAAAAATGGCTAAATGGGTCAAAGGGCCCAAATGGGACCCAACGGGTCTTAATGGATTATTTGACCGTCGTGTGAGCTTAAGTTAAATGGGGTTAAGCTGATTTGATTGGAAATCAAGTGGAGTAAAAATGGGTAGGCCTGATGCACATGTGAAAACCAAGTACAAATGATCAAAATACCCATAATTGGGCCATGGAATCAAAAATGGGTCAAGGAGCTCAAGGGGGATCCAACGGGTCGGGTTGACTTTGTTGACCCAACCGACCGTGTGGGCCCACAAATGACTTCAATGGTGAGTTAAACCAGGTTAAGTGGAACTGATTTCATTTAATTTGAATTAAGAATGATTACCAATTAATGAGGTGAGTTGGACATGTGAGTTGAGTGAGTCAAAATGGAAATCAAATGGGCTGTAAATTCAGTGAGTTAAGTGGAATATGAGGAGGTGTTTTGATCTCAAACAAACCAAAACAAGTCCCACACGTTGGGGACTTGTCATGGTGATTTCAATGCAAAACATTAAATGGAAATCATGTGAAGGTGATGAGATTACATGGGGCTGCCAAAGGTTGCAACGGTTGAGGCCAAGAGTGGTGACCGTTGGTACCAGGGGGTGCCTTAATGTTCCATCGTTTTTGTCAAGAAGTTATGAAGGAATAAATGGATTTTGTGGTTGAAGAATAAAAAGGGTAGACCATCCATTTGGGCTGATTTTTGTCATTGCAAATCCAAGATTTTCCCATCTCTCTCTCCCTATCTCCAATTCGTTTTTCTTGGCTGGAACAGCAGAGGTTTTGGCACCAGTTAATCAAGCTTAAACCAGCAAAGAATTAAGGAAGAAAGGAAGAAATAAAAGGGAGGAAGCAAGGATCTTAGGCAAAGCAAGTTTGGTAAGTATTTATGTGTTATTTTGGTTTAATAACATGGAACAAATGGGGTGTGTATTGGGCCATGGTTATGGCCGAATACACCAAGGTTTTAACCTTGATTTATAGAAGTTTTAAAATGGTAAAGATGACCATTGGGTTCGGCCATCATGCAGGGCCGAACCCCATGTAAAAGATTGGGTGGTTTTCATGTTTTGAAACATGGAAACCATGGAGTTTTTGTAGACTGTTTTTGAGTTTTATTTGAGATTCAAATGCATGTTTTAAAGAGGGTTAAAAACATGGATCTGAATGACATAAGGACTGAAGGTATCATGAGTCTAAAACAGTGGTTTAAAACTGATGAAATGGACCATTTTGATCGGCCATCTTGAATGGCCGAATCCCATGAAGTATGATCGTCATTTAGACAAAGAGAAGAACTTATTTGGATGGTTTTTGAGAAGTAAAAATGCAGCAATATTATACTGATTAATACTTGTCTAAATGAGACTTAAAACATATTCATAAAGACTAAGATATGGACATAGGGTTCGGCCACTTTGGATGGCCGAACCCCATGAATGGATGTTGGCATTTTGATGGTTTTTAGAAGGTTAAAAACCATGCAAAATCATTGAGGTTGTTACATGTTTTAAGAAGGCTAAGTAGCTGATTAATAAGGTTTAAAATTGTAAGCCATTTGGTTCGGCCAATTGTGTTGGCCGAACCCCATGAGATAGTATGACATTTTATGGTAATATGTGATAGTTTTAGGAGATCAAGATCATACAAGTTTATGGGTTTTCTTATGTGTTTTAAATGGAGATAAGCTTGCTGATTTATGTTGGCCAATAGAGGGCTGAATCATGTAGCAATCATAACAAAAAATTATGCATGAATGTTGGAGTTATGGAACCAAGGGAACCATTGGGTTCGGCTATATGTATGGCCGAACCCATGGACCATTTTATTTGATTGAAAAGTTTCTAAGTTATGAAATTTAGTGAACTTAGTGTAAACAAATAACAAATCATGGTTGATGAAGGAAAGTGGGATAAAAACCCATAGGATGTGGTTCGGCCATGTAGTATGGCCGAACCCCATCAAGGATTATTTGATAAAATTGCGTTAAGTAATAAATGGGATTAAAGGTGATGAATGAAGAACCCCACATGATGTGGATGGGTCGAAGATGTGATTGAATAAGTAAATGATGTCATGACTTACTGATTGATATATGGATAAGGTACCGGAAGTTCAACGATGTGCGAGTCGTGATCGGGTGATGCTAAAGAAAGATCAAGTACTGAAGTGAATCTTCAGTAGGTTTCCTACCTACTCGTAACCACAATTATGATTTGGTTTTATTATGTTTTTATGAGATATTATGTTTCAAGTATGGTTTTGAATGATGAGATATGTATTTACAAATGACATACATGTACATTGACATCTCCTGCATGGCATAGGGTGATGATTATGGAGTACCTTGACTTGAGAGTCCCAATGAAAGAACACCGTGAAACAACTCAATGATGAAGTGTCTTTCCACAGGTAACGAGGATTACTGTGGATTACCTTATCATGTGAGTCCCAATGAAAGAATACTGTGAAACAACTCAATGATGAAGTGTCTTTCCACAGGTAACGAGGATTACTGTGGATTACCTTATCATGTGAGTCCCAATGAAAGAATACTGTGAGTCCCAAAGGAAAGTGTTGTGATTTACCTTGACGATGAGAGTCCCGTCAAGTGATGGATATGTATGTGTGATGGGGTGGGGCTCATTACATATGCACTTACATACATAGCATTGTTTTCAGATGTTTTATTGATAATCATGTACTATGATATATATGCATGTTTTATATGCTAACCATGTGGTAGCCCTGATCGGGAACCTACTGAGCGCGTTGATCTAGCTCCCTAATTCTATCCATAGAGGATAATGCAGGAACAAGGAAGGGGAAAGAGAAGGAGGATGACCAGGAGGGGAGCCAAGCGTAAATGCTTGAATGCTGGAATGAATTTATATTTGATGTTATTTGGTTCTTTATTATGGACATGTAATAATATAGATACTTGCTATGATTTGTTTAAGATATTAACGATGGATGGTTGGTTTAAGTCATTTACTAATTGAGACTGGTACTTGCTATCTTTTCAACCTATTTCCGCAGTTAGTCTAGTTTATTCCGCAAGTCATTGTTTAGTTCCATGTGTGTATTATCTATCATGGTCTAGTCCATGTACACATGGGTGGCCAGTTAAAGGTCGGATTTTGGGTAGTCCGGACTTAGCTCACGTCGTGACGCCGCCCGCTCTCTTTCGATGTCTTATTATTATTATTTAAAAGAAAAAATGGACTCTGACTTCTCGGAGAGGGCGGGGCGTTACAGTTGGTATCAGAGCGAAATGGGAAGTTGAATCATCGAAGTAAGATTAAGACGGTTTCTTGTCTCACTGACAGATAAGAATCCCAACTGACCGACTCTTCAGAGTCCGCTGACTGGGGACCAGATTAATTTACTTCGAGTGAATCAGACTGAACAATCAATCTGAGAACGACAATGAAAGATAGCAAAGTAAAGTACAGTAATCATAACTGGACATATCAAACATAGCAAAGTAGGATGTACTCCCCTGATATTCCCCATTGAGAAACAAACAACAGGAATTTAGAGATTTCCCCCATAAACAAAAGAAAACAAAGTGTGATGATTTAGCAATATCCCCAAACTGAGAAGTGATGCATAATACTTAGGGAGGTTTTCCCCGAGAACAGCAGAACATCAAGATTTCCCTAAATTGAGAAATGATACATGATAATTAGGAAGTTTTCCCAAAAACAAAGAAATACAAGGAGTGCTGATTTGGCAATTTTCCCAAATTATGAAGAACACAAAACTTTACTTAGAAGCTAAGTCAACTGATATTTCCATGATTTAGGAAAATGTCTCCAAAGGAAGAAGAACATAACGGAGAGGGTCGGAATGGTTCAAACATTCCTAAAGTACCTCCGGAATTACGGAACCTAGTACAGGCGGTGGTCACTTCCGTTCTACAACAACTCGTGAGCGGAAATGGAGACTCAAACCCGAATAAAACACAAGACCAAAAAGGTCGGGGTGGGAGAAATACTTTTTGCTCTCGCAAAAGACTCAGACCCTACTTATGGAGATCTTCAGCCTTTACTGGTTTCACTGGAAGTTCCTGTTTCCAGTGTGGTCGACCAGGCCTTTTCAAAAGAGAGCGTCCACAGAATGTTAGATCTCCTAGTACCTGCTTCCAATGTGATCAGCCGGGTCATTTCAAAAGAGTGTGTCCGTAGAATAGTAAGTCTCCCTATTCCTGTTTCCAATATGGTCGGCAGGGCCATTATAAAAAAGAGTGTCCACAGAAGGATAGATCTCCTAGCACCTGTTTCCATTGTGGTCGGCAGGGCCATTTCAAAAGAGTTTGTCCACTGAATGATGGATCTCCTCACTTCAGGAGTTCTCCCCTTAGTCTGGCTCAACAAGCTCAGTCACAAGGATCTGATCGACTAAATACTCTGACTTCTCCTCCAGAGACAGTGGAACATGCGGTAATTCAAGGTATGGCAGTAAAATGTAGTTTGTATATTTATGCGCTATTTGGATATACTGCCTTCGCATCTGTTACTAGCATCGTAGTACAACAAATGCCACTACACTTATTATAGTATTTCTTATTTATAAACGATGACGACTATTGGAGGATATGTAGATTCAACAATTGATATAGTGGCCTCATGGTAAATGTGATGGATCTTTGGATGGATGATTATTAACTATGGATAGATAATACTCACGGGTAGATGAGTTGCTCAATGATTGTTTTCCATGAATGGATTATACCCTGGGGGGTTATATTCATGGATGGTAATTAATCATGATAGATAATACTCATGGTCAGTGTGATACCAAGGATGGATGGTTTTCATGAATGGATTATAGCCAGAAGGTGGGTTATATTCATGGACGGATATTAATAATGGATAGCTGATATTCATGAACAGAGTGATACCAAGGGTGGATTGTTTCCATGAATGGATTATACCCATAGGTGGGTTATATTCATGGGTGATTATTAAACAGGGATAGATGATATTTAATGAAAGAAAAATACCCAGGATGGATGTATTTAACCATGGGTGATTATTCCCCTGGTGGTTTTGATTGATGCCGGGTATCGGTATCGTGGAAGTTGAAACAAAAGGTGTTAGTCACATAGAGACATATGTGCAAATGAGCATGTGCAAAATTTTTGAGATACATTTAACGGAAAAGATAAGAGTCTGGTGAAACTTGAATGGGAAGCTATGGACGACTGCCGAGTTAGACTGATCACCTGACTCTGTAGTTAGCCGATGGAATTCTAGGAAGGTGCAACTAGAAACCTAGTTAAAATGGAATCAAAAAAAGCTTTGAGCATAGGCTCTCATTAGACTACCTTACACAGAGAGTAGATGAAAGAACGTATTGAATAGGTATGTATGGAAAATATCATGAGAATAGGTGAAGTGAAACAAAGTAGATTAATCTACGTAAGATCACAAATGGCTCACGAGAAAAAGGTATAACGTGAGACAGAACAAAAGGTGTTACGGAACCAAGGGATTCATTTTGTCAAAATGGTGTGGACCCACATGGTAATGAAGAAGCCACTTGGAAACTTGAAATCGGAAATGAGAATAGCTCACTCTAAGCTATATATGTAAATCGTTTGGAACCCTACTTCGCTCGAATTTCGGGACGAAAATTTTAAAAGTGGGTTATATTGTAACACCCTGATTTCTCAATAAGATGAATATTTACGAAAATGCCCCTAGATTGGTAAATTTATTAATTATGATGTTAAATGAGAAAATAGTGAGACCCATTGCTCAAACTAAGATCATATGAACATATTATAAGGGTCAAATTATAATGGATGGGTAATGTACATCAAAGTGGGTCAAAATGGTTAATTGGGTCAAAGAATTCTCAATGATTGGGATAATTACGAAAATGCCCCTGGTTTGTTAAATTAAATGTTTGTAATGTAAAATAAGGAAAAGGTGGGTCCCATTACTCAAACTAAGATCCTATGAACACATTATAAATGTCAAATTTGATTGGATGGGTAATGTGCATCAATTGGGTCAAAAATGGCTAAATGGGTCAAAGGGCCCAAATGGGACCCAACGGGGTCTTAACGGCTTATTTGACCGTTGTGTGAGCTTAAATTAAATGGGGTTAAGCTGATTTGATTGGAAATCAAGTGGAGTAAAAATGGGTAGGCCTGATGCACATGTGAAAACCAAGTACAAATGACCAAAATACCCATAATTGGGCCATGGAGTCAAAAACGGGTCAAGGAGCTAAAGGGGGACCCAACGGGTCGGGTTGACTTTGTTGACCATAGCCGACCATGTGGGTCCACAAATGAGTTCAATGGTGAGTTAAATCAGGTTAAGTGGAATTGATTTTATTTAATTTGAATTAAGAATGAGTTGACTCAAATGCATTAAATGATTGCCAATTAATGAGGTGAGTTGGACATGTGAGTTGAGTGAGTCAAAATGGAAATCAAATGGGCTGTAAATTCAGTGAGTTAAGTGGAATATGAGCAGGTGTTTTGATCTCAAACAAACCGAAACAAGTCCCACACATTGGGGACTTGTCATGGTGATTTCAATGCAAAACATTAAATGGAAATCATGTGAAGGTGATGAGATTACATGGGGCTGCCAAAGGTTGCAACGGTTGAGGCCAAGAGTGGTGACTGTTGGTACCAAGGGGTGCCTTAATGTTCCATCGTTTTTGTCAAAAGTTATGAAGGAATAAATGGATTTTGTGGTTGAAGAATAAAAAGGGTAGACCATCCATTTGGGCTGATTTTTGTCATTGCAAATCCAAGATTTTCCCATCTCTCTCTCCCTCTCTCCAATTCGTTTTTCTTGGCTGGAACAGCAGAGGTTTTGGCACTAGTTAATCAAGCTTAAACCAGCAAAGAATTAAGGAAGAAAGGAAGAAATAAAAGGGAGGAAAAAAGGACCTTAGGCAAAGCAAGTTTGGTAAGTATTTATGTGTTATTTTGGTTTAATAACATGGAACAAATGGGGTGTGTATTGGGTCATGGTTATGGCCGAATACACTAAGGTTTTAACCTTGATTTATAGAAGTTTTAAAATGGTAAAGATGACCATTGGGTTTGGCCACCATGGAGGGCCGAACCCCATGTAAAAGATTGGTTGGTTTTCATGTTTTGAAACATGGAAACCATGGAGTTCTTGTGGACTGTTTTTGAGTTTTATTTGAGATTCAAATGCATGTTTTAAAGAGGGTTAAAAACATGGATCTGAATGACATAAGGACTGAAGGTATCATGGGTCTAAGACAGTGGTTTAAAACTGATGAAATGGACCATTTGGATCGGCCATCTTGAATGGCCGAATCCCATGAAGTATGATGGTCATTTAGGCAAAGAGATGAACTTATTTGGATGGTTTTTGAGAGGTAAAAATGCAGCAATATTATACTTATTAATACTTGTCTAAATGAGACTTAAAACATATTCATAAAGACTAAAATATGGACATAGGGTTCGGCCACTTTGGATGGCCGAACCCCATGAATGGTTGTTGGTATTTTGATGGTTTTTAAAAGGTTAAAAACCATGCAAAATCATTGAGGTTGTTACATGTTTTAATAAGGCTAAGTGGCTGATTAATAAGGTTTAAAATTGTAAGCCATTTGGTTCGGCCAATTGTGTTGGCCGAACCCCATGAGATAGTATGACATTTTATGGTAATGTGTGATAGTTTTAGGAGATCAAGATCATACAAGTTTATGGGTTTTCTTATGTGTTTTAAATGGAGATAAGCTTGCTGATTTTGGTTGGCCAATAGAGGGCTGAATCATGTAGCAATCATAACCAAAAATTATGCATGAATGTTGGAGTTATGGAACCAAGGGAACCATTGGGTTCGGCCATATGTATGGCCGAACCCCATGGACCATTTTGTTTGATTGAAAAATTTCTAAGTTATGAAATTTAGTGAACTTAGTATAAACAAATAACAAATCATGGTTGATGAAGGAAAGTGGGATAAAAACCCATAGGATGTGGTTTGGCCATGTAGTATGGCCGAACCCCATCAATGATTATTTGATAAAATTGGGTTACGTAATAAATGGGATTAAAGGTGATGAATGAAGAACCCCACATGATGTGGATGGGTTGAAGATGTGATTGAATAAGTAAACGATGTTATGACTTACTGATTGATATATGGATAAGGTACCGGAAGTTGAACGACGTGCGAGTCGTGATCGGGTGACGCTAAAGAAAGATCAAGTACTGAAGTGAATCTTCAGTAGGTTTCCTACCTACTTGTAACAACAATTATGATTTGGTTTTATTATGTTTTTATGAGATATTATGTTTCAAATATGGTTTTGAATGATGAGATATGTATTTACAAATGACATACATGTACATTGACATCTCATGCATGGCATGGGGTGATGATTATGGAGTACCTTGACTTGAGAGTCCCAATGAAAGAACACCGTGAAACAACTCAATGATGAAGTGTCTTTCCACAGGTAACGAGGATTACTGTGGATTACCTTATCATGTGAGTCCCAATGAAAGAATACTGTGAGTCCCAAAGGAAAGTGTATTGTGATTTACCTTGACGGTGAGAGTCCCGTCAAGTGATGGCTATGTATGTGTGATGGGGTGGGGCTCATTACATATGCACTTACATACATAGCATTGTTTCAGATGTTTTATTGATAATCATGTACTATGATATATATGCATGTTTTATATGCTAACCATGTGGTAGCCCTGATCGGGAACCTACTGAGCGCGTTGATCTAGCTCCCTAATTCTATCCATAGAGGATAATGTAGGAACAAGGAAGGGGAAAGAGAAGGACGATGACCAGGAGGGGAGCCAAGCGTAAATGCTTGAATGCTGGAATGAATTTATATTTGATGTTATTTGATACTTTATTATGGACATGTAATAATATAGATACTTGCTACGATTTGTTTAAGATATTAACGATGGATGGTTGGTTTAAGTCATTTACTAATTGAGATTGGTACTTGCTATCTTTTCAACCTATTTCCGCAGTTAGTCTAGTTCATTCCGCAAGTCATTGTTTAGTTCCATGTGTGTATTATCTATCATGGTCTAGTCCATGTACACATGGGTGGCCAGTTAAGGGTCGGACTTTGGGTAGTCCGGACTCAGCTCGCTTCGTGACTCCGCCCGCTCTCTTTCGATGTCTTATTGTTATTATTTAAAAAAAAAATTAGACTCTGACTTCTCTGAGAGGGCGGGGCGTTACAAAAATGGGGTGTGCTTGAGAGAGGGAGAGGAGGAGTTGGTGAGAAATAAGATGCCATGCTTTGATATTGTAGTGGTGGCTCATGCTTACACCTTTTTCCTCTCTTTTCTTCTCTTCTTCTTCCAAGTTTTTCTTCCTCTTTTTCCTTAGAGATGAGGGACGGTGGTGTGGGAGAGATGGAGTGTGTAAAATTGAGAATGAGATAAGATGGAAACCCATCTTATCCCAAGGTAGCTTACTTTACACTTTAGCATAAATTTCCCACCAACCAAGCCTAAGATATTTTTCATGCTTTTTGACCCAACCAACACTAGCCAACGTTTTTTACATGTTTGGAATAGATTGTTTGGTTTTCTTATTTGACCATTTGACCACCCTTTTGGATAACTTAAACATTTAATTAATTAAATAATTAAGTTAATTTAATACCCATTTACTTAATTCCATTTATTTAAATTGCCTTCATACATTCACCCATGGTTGACCAATTCTGTAACGCCCCGCCCTTTCCGAGAATTTAGAGTCTAATTTTTTTTTTTAAATAATAATAAAACATCGGAAGAGAGCGGGCGGCGTCACGACGCGAGTTAAGTTCAGACTACTCAAGTCTGAACCTTAACTGGCCACCCATGTGTACATGGACTAGACCATGATAATGAATCACACATGGCACTAACATCAACATGCGGAATAACCTAGATTAACTGCGGAATAGAAAGACTAGATAGCAAGTAACAGTCTCAAACATTAATTAACATAAATCAACCATCCAAAGTTATTAACCTAATCAAACCATAGCAAGTAATGACTTATTACATGTTCAACAAAATATAGTTCGAATGACAGTAATATAAAGAAGTCCAGTCCAACATTCAAGCGCTTAGGCTTAGCTCCCCTCCCGGTCAACGACCTTTTCTTTCCCTTTCCTTGTACCTGCATTCTCCTCTGAGGATAGAATTAGGGCGTTAGATCAACGCGCCCAGTAGGTTCCCGATCAGGGCTACCACATGATTAGCATATAAAACATGCATATATATCATAATACATGATTAGTAAAAACAGGTAAAACAATGCTATGAAGTATGCACATGCAATGAGACCCTCCCATCATGTACATTCATAGCCATCACTTGACGTGCCACGCATCGACAAGGTAATTCACAATACACTTCCATCTCTTCATCACTGACTGATTCATATCACGTATTAGTCCTCCTGGCGGGACTCTCATCCCCTAAGGAGACCAATGTGACTATGACCATCATGTTACTCCTCCTGGCGTGACTTGCACCGCCGAAAGAGGACGTAACCCATAATTGTAACACTGTAGAACCTCATTCATCATCCCATGTCTATGCATGAGATGCCAATGCTTGTATGCCATTTGTTAATGCATAATATATCATTCGAAACCACATAAAATAAACAAGTCTCATAAGAAAACTAGGGTAAAACCGTGGTTACAAGTAGGTAGGAAACCTACTGAAAATTCACTTCAGTACTTGATCTTTCTTTAGCGTCACCTGATCACGACTCGCTCGTCGTTCAACTTCCGGTACCTTATTATGTAACAACAAATCAATACTTAATCTACTTGATTCCTAATCAAGTTTAGGTCTCATATACCATCTTGTGGGGTTCGTGTCCGTACATCCAACCCTATGATCATTTCCATCATTGATCATTCTATCAATAATTACATTTATGCCATTTAGGCTAACCTTTAGTTTTACCATATCTAAACCAATTTAGTGGGATTCTTCATTCATCACCTTTAATCCCATTTATTACTTAACCCAATCCTATCAAATAATCATTGATGGGGTTCGGCCATACTACTTGGCCGAACCACATCCTGTGGGTTTTTATCCCACTTTCCATCATCATCAATGGTTGATTATTTTCTTACACATAGTCCATAATTTATCATGTATGTTTCCTTAATTAAAACAATCATAAACTCCCATCCAAAACAGCCCATTTATTTCAAAATAGCCCCATGGGGTTCGGCCATACTCATAGCCGAACCCTAGGGTTCACTTGATCCAATCATCACCATGATCACTCATGGTTTAATCATGCTACCTCAACCATGAATTAAACATGGTTCAGCCGCATAATAATCCACCAAAACAGTAACATGTTAATCCATTTATTGTCATAAGAACACTATATCTTCATATGGTTTTTAACTCACCAAAAACATGAAAAACTTACATGGGGTTCGGCCATCCAAGGTGGCCGAACCCTATGTCCATGTTTTGGTCTTTCAAACATATTTTTGGTATCACTTATTCATATAAACATCAGCACATCATTGCTGCACTTTAACCTCTCAAAACCATCTAATAAATTCATTACTTTGTCCAAATAACCATAACACCTCATGGGATTCGGCCATCCAAGATGGCCGATCCCCATGGTCCATCTTTCCAGTTTTAATCCACAGTTTTAGATCAGTAATTTAACCATAACATTACCTTGGTTCAGCCATATATTGGCCAACCAAAATCAGTAAATAATCTTCATGTAAATCACATAAAAACCCCATGGTAATGTATGGTTTTTATCTCTCAAAACCATCACCATTAACCATAAAATTATCACACCATTTCATGGGGTTCGGCCATGCTCATTGGCTGAACCCTACGGCCTTTGGTTTGAACCTCTTAAACATGTCATCTTATGTCTAATCTAATCATCCAAAACAGTAAAACATTTGCATGGTTTTAACTTACAAAAACCATCAAAATTCAAACATCAATTCATCGGGTTCGGTCATCCAAGATGGCCGAACCCAATGAACACTTTCATCATTTGATACCCAAGGTCTTAGACCCATGATACATTCAGCCATTTATGTCATCCGAATCCATGTTTTAAACCTTTCTAAAATATGCATTTGAATCTTAAATCAAACCTAAAAAACAGTTCATAAAACCCAATGGTGATCTTTACCATTTTAAAACTTCTATAAATCAAGGTTAAAACCTTGGTGTATTCGGCCATAACCATGGCCCAATGCACACCCATGTTATTAATCAAAATTCCATGGAAATACTTATCAACTTCCAAGCTTTTCTTGTTGCCTTTGCTCCTTGCCTTCTTCACTCTTGCTTCCGCCTTCTTTCGCCGAGTCTCACTGATTAGAAGCATGAACCAATGGTGAAATCACCAAGATACAATTCGGCCAAGGAGCTGTTCTTGAGAGAGGGAGAGAAGATTGAATTCTAAGGCTTTTGCAATATGGAATTCGGGCCAAACATGGGGTTCATTCCTTTTGTATTCAGCCCCCAACACCCCTCCACTCCTCATCAATTCTTGATAAAACGATGGGTCTTGGGTGCTATCCAGGCACCCCTTGGCACTACCCATGCAGCCATTCAGCTCTCCATGTATCTCATCTCAATCCCATCCATTTGCATTTAACTTAGCATGAAAATCACCCAAACAAGTCCCAATGTGTGGGACTTGTTTTGGTTGGTTTGAGACCAAGCACCTCTTCATATTCCCTTCAACTCACTGATTTACAGCCCCTTTGATTTCCATTTTGACTCACTTGAATCAGGGGTCCTTTTTGATTTCCATCTCAACTCACCAAACTCACCATACTTATGCATTTCAGTTAATGCACATGAGGTTAACTCACTCTTGATTTAATTCCAACTCACTTCAGTCCCACTCAAACTGATTTAACTCATGTTTTAGCTCCCCTGAGGGTCCACCACGGTCAACCATAGTCAATCGACCCGTGGGTCCACTTTTAGCTCCTTGACCCGTTTTTTGACTCCATGACCCAGTTATGGGTATTTTAGTCATTTGTATTTGGTTTTTTCATATAGGGTCAGGCCCTAATTTTTCTCCAATTGATTTCCAATCAAATCAGCCTAACCCATTTAATTTAAGTTCACAAAACGGTCAAATAATCCAGTAAGACCGTGGGTCCCATTTGGGCCCTTTGAACCATCTAGCCATTTTGACCCAATTGATGTAAATTACCTATCCAAAAAACTTAACATTATAATATGCTCATATGACTTTAATTTGAGCAATGGGCCCCACTATTTCCTTACTTAACATCACAAAATAATTAATTTAACACCTCAGGGCATTTTGGTAATTATCATTTCATTGAGAAATTGGGGTGTTACAATATAACCTCTTTTTAAATTTCGTCCCGAAAATCGACCGAAGTAGGGTTCTCAAAATAAATTACATACATAATTCAGGGGTGAGCTGTTCTCATCTCCGATTCAAGTTCCCATGTGGCCTCTTCATCACCATAACGGTCCCATACCACTTTTACCGAACTGAATCGCTTGTTTCGCAACACCTTTTTGTTCGGTCTCCACTATCCTGACCGGCTTCTCGACGTATGTCACGTCACTTGTACTTCAATATCTGAACATTCAAAACATGGGACGGATCGGATTGTATTTCCGTAGCATCGACACATGAAACACATTATGTAGAGCCGTAACTGCGAAGGAAGAGCTAACTGGTAAGCTACATACCCCATCCTTCTTGTGAGGAAATCGTCCCACATATCTTGGTGACAGTTTTCCTTTCTTGCCAAACCTCATGTGTACTTTCCGTGGTGAGACCTTTAAAAATACCATATCTCCCACTTCAAACTCCAGAAACCGGCTCCTTTTATCAGCATAACTCTTCTGCCGACTCTGTGCAGTCAACAAGTGTTGACGTATCATCTTAATTTGTGCAGTAGTCTCTGCGACTAGTTCCGGTCCGATCAATGCAAGCTCTCCAGCCTCTGTCCAACACACTGGCGACCTACACATTCTACCATATAACGCCTCGTATGGAGCCATCTGAAGGCTTGCTTGATAGCTATTGTTATACGAGAACTCCACAAGTGGTAAGTGGTCCTCCCATCCACCCTTGAAATCTAACATACATGCTCTCAACATGTCTTCCAGGGTTTGTATCGTCCTTTCTGAGTGTCCGTCAGTCTATGGATGGAAAGCGGTGCTAATCAATAAATCTGTCCCCATGGCTGACTGCATACTTTGCCAACTCTGCCGGTAAAACGGCCATCTCTGTCCATACTATCGTTCGGGGAATGCTATGTAGCCGAATGATCTCTTTAATATACCGCCGACCCAACGTCTCAGATGAATGTGTCATCTTAATAGGAATGAAATGTACGGACTTGGTCAGCCGGTCGACTACGACCCATACGGCGTCATTGCCCTTTGAAGACCTCGGTAACCCCATTACAAAGTCCATGGAAATGTGTTCCCATTTCCATTCTGGCACTGCTAAGGGTTTGAGTAACCCTGGTGGCTTTTGGTGTTCAGTCTTAATTTACTGACAAATTAGACAATGTGCCACAAATTCTGCCACATCCTTTTTTAGTCCATGCCACCAATAATGTCTCTTTAGATCATGGTACATTTTGGTGCTGCCCAGATGGATAGAAAGCTTGGATTAATGTGCCTCAATCAGTAGCTCTTTCCTGCAACTCTTTGGCACATATGTTTTTCCCCGAATAAAAGACCTTGACGCGGTCTTAAT
>JAAGOE010000080.1:0-48925 GCA_013350335.1 Chimonanthus salicifolius | reverse complement strand
ACAAGATGATTTATGGGGTTTTGGACTTAGTTAGAAATAAGATGGTATATGTATTGACTTATTAACATGAAATAAGGTAACGGAACTTGAACGGCGTGCGAGTCTTGATTGGGTGAAGCTCAAAAAGAACGGACACTTAAGCAAAGTTTCCGTAGGTTTCCTACCTACTTGTAACCACTTTTATAATTGGTTTTATTGGTTTTTATGAGTTATATTTTATTGTATTATGTTTCAAATGGGTTTTTGAATGATGAGATATATTTACAAATGACATATATCATTGACATCTCATGCATGGCATGGGTGATGATTGTGGATTACCTTGTCGTGAGAGTCCCAATGAAAGAACACTGTGAATAACTCAATGATGAGAGTCTTATCCACAGGAAATGAGGAGTACTGTGGAATACCTTGTTGTGAGTCCCAAAGAAAGAACGCTGTGAAATAACTCAATGATGAGAGTCCTATCCACAGGAAATGAGGAGTACTGTGGAATACCTTGTCGTGAGAGTCCAAAAGAAGAACACTGTGAAATAACTCAATGATGAGAGTCCTATCCACAGGAAATGAGGAGTACTGTGGAATACCTTGTCGTGAGAGTCCCAAAGAAAGAACACTATGAAATAACTTGATGGCTATGTATACTTGTGGTGGGTGGGACTCATTACATTTGCACTTACATACATAGCATTGGTTTTATGTTTTTGATGATCAAATATTATGATATATGCATGTTTTTATATACTAACCTTGTGGTAGCCCTGATCGGAAAACCTACTGGCGCGTTGATCTAACGCCCTAATTCTATCCTTAGAGGATGATGCAGGAAAAGGAAAGGGAAAAGGAAAGGTTGAGGATCGCGACGGAAGCCAAGCATAGGAGCTTGGGTGTTGGAATGGATTATTATTATTTATTGTTATTTGGACAAACTTCATGGATATGTATTAATGTAGATAACTGCTATGGTTTGATTTAAGTTTGAATGAAGGTTTAGTTTTAAGTAAATATGACTTGTACTTTGCTATCTGAGAATGGAGCAGTTTGAGGATTGATTATAATTCCGCAATCAGTTATGTTTATTCCGCATGATTTATTTAGTTCCATGTGTGGATCGATTTTCATGGTCTTAGTCCATGCACACATGGGTGGCCAGTTAAGGGTCGGACTTTGGAAGTCCAACTTAGCTCGCGTCGTGACGTTGTCCTCCCTCTTTCGGTGTTATTATATTATTATTTTTAAAAAAAAATTAGACTCTAAATCTCGAGAGGGCGAGGCGTTACAGGGTCATTACAATTATGAAAGATGAGAATGTTTTTCGTCTGATGAAGGATATTGAGATACCATTCTCAATTTTTCCTTTTGTCTGGAGTAGAAGTGCAATCCTTTTCCGAATAGGAATTGGACATTTTCTTCAAGAGACCTTTCTTCTAAAGAGAGTTAAGTACTGTATATAGTAAATTCAATAAAGAGATATAATTCAAACTGATGAATATCTTTAACTTGAGTATAATCTTGCTGGCTTTTATCTAGACTGCCAAGAACTTTCTCCTTTCCTTTCCTCAATTTGAATGGAGATGAACTACTCGCCATTTCTTTTACCCTGTAGGAATTCTCTAGAAAGAAAGTCAGGGAGTGAATTAGATTTTCCTTCAACAAATTCTATTTTAAATTCAAATATTGAAAGAATAGCTTGCCATCTAGCAAAAATTTGTTTGGAGGCAAGATTCTTAACATCTTTTTCTAGAATTTCCTTGGTGGATTTAGCATCAACTCTAATTAAAAATTCTTTATTTAAAAGATCATGATGAAATTTTGTAACACATGTTACAATAGCAGAACTTCCTTTTTAATTGTGAGATATTCTTTTGAGCATCAGTCCACAAACCAGAGTTGAATCTAACTAATTATTCATTTCCATTTCATCTAATTGTAATAAAATTCCTCCATACCTAACATTGAGGCATCAGTCTAAACAATTTTAAAGCATTAGGGTTAGATAACATCTGCATGGAAGATTTTTAACTCTTTCTTTAATTTTTTGGATCACCTCTAGTATCCTCAGGCCATTCTATAGGTTTTTTTCTTTAATCTCTCTTGGAGCAGTTTTCTATCTTTTGCTAGATCTTGATAGAAAAAGGCAACATAATTTAAACATCCAAGAAATCTTTGTAACATATTTTTATCCTTTATTTTATCAGGAATTTATCAGCAAACTGGATCACTCGATTAGTAGGAGTTATCCTTTTATCTTGGATTTCAAAACCTAAAAATCTATTTTTTGTTGAAATAAACTCATTTTCTTCTTAGATTATACCAAACCTTGTCTTTAATTATTTTCTTAAAAATGCCTAAATGCTTCCAATTTGGTTTATTAATTATGAGAATATCAAAATATCATCAATATAAACAATAGAAAATTGAATATATGATGAAAATATTTCATTCATAATATTCTGGAATTCAGAAGGAGCATTCTTTAATCCAAAAGGCATAACATTCTATTCATAATGACCCATTGGGACTGTGAATGCGGTTTAGGGTTTACTATTTTAGGGTTTAGGATTTAGGGTTTAGGTTTTAGGGTTTAAGGGTTTAGGGTGTTAGGGTTTTAGGGGTTTAGGGTTTTAGAGTTTAGGGTTTAGGGTTTAGGATTTAGGGTTTATGGTTTTCGGGTTTAGGGTTTTAGGGGTTTAGGATGTTAGGGTCTTAGACGTTTAGGGTTTTAGGGTTAGTGGTTTGGGTTTAGGGTTTAGGGTTTAGGTTTTAGGGTTTAGGGTTTTATGTTTTTAGCATTTTTGTTTGTTTATTGTTTAGGATTTAGGGCTTACTGGTTTTAGAGTATTAGGGTTTAGGCTTTGGGTTTTAGGGATTTAGGGTTTAGGGTTTAGGGTTTGTAGGGATTTAGGGTTTAGGGTTTTACAGTTTAGGGTTTAGGGTTTAGGGTTTTAGGGGTAAGGGTTTTAGGCGCTAAGGGTTAAGGGTTTAGGGTTTTGGGTTTTAGGGGTTTAGGGTTTTAGGATTTCGGGTTTAGGTTTAGGTTAATGGGTTTAGGGTTTTACGTTTTATGGTTTAGGGTTTAGGGTTTAGAGTTTTAGGGTTTTTGGTTTTAGGGTTTATGGTTTAGGGTCTTACGGTTTAGGGATTTACGTTGTTAGGGTTTAAGGTTTTATGGTTTTACGGTTTAGGGTTTAGGGTTTAGGGTTTAGGGTTAGTTTAGAGTTTTAGGTTTTTAGTTTTTAGGGTTTTAGGGTTTAGTGTTTAGGTTTGACGGTTTTAGGTTTTAGGGTTTAGGGTTTTAGGGTTCTAGGGTTTTTGGTTTATGGGTTTATGGTTTAGGGTTTAAGGGTTTAGGGTTTTGGGGTTTAGGGTTTCACGGTTTTTAGGGTTTACGGTTTTAGGAATTAGGGTTTTAGGTTTTAGGTTTTACGGTTTAGGGTTTTGGGTTTTGGGTTTTGGGGTCTAGGTCTTAGGGTGGGTTTAGGGTTTAGGGGTTTTGGGTTTTTGCGTATGGGTTTAGGGGTTTAGGTTTTATGGGTGTAAGGGTTTAGGAGTTTAGGGTTTTTAGGGGTATTGGGTCTTAGGGTTTAGGGTTTATGGGTAAAGGGATTTAGGGTTTTAGGGTTTTTAGGGTTTAGGGTTTAGGGTTTTAGGGTTTTAGGGTTTAAGGGTTTACGGTTTTACGGTTTAGAGTTTAGGTTTTAGGGTTTTGGGGTTTGGAGTTTAGGGATTTAGGGTTAAGGGTTTAGGGTTTTAAGGTTTTGGGTTTTAGAGGTTTACGGTTTTTGGGCTTTAGGGTTTTATGTTTTTAGGGTTTTAATGGTTTATGGTTTAGGGTTTTAGGTTTTATGGTTTACGGTTTTGGGTTTTAGGATTTAGGTGTTTCGGTTTTAGGCTTCATGGGGCTTCCAGTTTTAGGGTTTTGTGTACTAGGGTTTTAAGGTGTTAACGTTTTAGGGTTGTGGGTATTGGGGTTTTAAGGTTTTAACGTTTTAGGGTTTTGGGTTTAGAGTTTAGCGGATTTAGGGTTTTGGGTTTTAGTGTTTTAGGCTTTTCAGGTTTTAGGGTTTTACAGTTTTACGGTCGGTTTTAGGGTTTTATGGTTTTAGGGGTTAGGGTTTTAGTGTTTTAGGCTTTTCCAGTTTTAGGGTTTTAGGGTTTTACGGTTCAGTTTTAGGTTTTATGGTTTTAGGGATTAGGGTTTTAGGGTTTTAGGGTTTTGGGGTTGGGGTTTGGGTTATGGGTTTAGGATTTTTCGTTTTAGGCTTTAGGGTTTAAGGTTTTCGGTTTTCGGGTTTTATGGTTTCATGGTTTTAGGGTTTAGGGTTTTAGGGTCTAGGGTTTTAGGTTTTCGTTTTTTAGGTTTTATGCTTTTAGGGTTTGGGGAGGGTTAGTGGTTAGGGTTTAGGGTTTTAGGGTTTTGGGGTTAGGGTGTAGGGTTTAGGGTTTAGGGTTTTAGGTTTTTAGGGTTTAGGGGTTTAGGGTTTTAGGGTTTTGGCTTTTAGGGTTTAGGGTTTAGGGTTTAGCTTATAGGGTTTAGGTTTTACAGCTTTAGGTTTTATGGTTTTTGGGTTTACGGTTTTAGGGGATTAGGGTTTTAGGGATAGAGTTTAGGGTTTGAGGGATTTAGGATTTAGGGATTAGGGTTTTGGGTTTTAGGGTTTTAGGGTTTGGGTTTTAGGTTTCAGGGTTATAGGGTTTAGAGTTTTAGGGTTTTGGGTTTCGGTTTAGGGTTTTGGTTTAGGGTTTTAGGTTTTAGGGTTTTAGGGTTTTAGTGTTTAGGGTTTAGGGTTTAGTGTTTAGGGTTTAGTGTTTTAGGATTTTTGGGTTTAGGGTTTTAGGTTTTAGGGTTAAGGGTTTGGGATTTTAGGGTTTCAGTGTCTTGGGATAGGGTTTTCAGGGTTTAGGGTTTAGGGTTCAGGGTTTGGGGTTAGGGTTTAGGGTTCAGGGTTTGGGGTTAGGGTTTAGTGAAAGTTTTAGGATTTAGGTTTTAGGGTTTTCAGGTTTAGGGTTTTAGGGTTTAGGGTTTTAAGGTTTAAGGGTTTTGGGTTTTAGGGTTTTCAGCTTTAGGGTTAACAGGATTAGGGTTTTATGGTTTAGGGTTTTAAGGTTAAGGGTTTTGGGTTTTAGGGTTTAGGATTTTAGGGTTTAGGGTCTAGGTTTTAGTGTTTAGGGTTTTAGGTTTTTAGGGGTTTAGGGTTTTAGGGGTTTACGGTTTTTGGGTTTAGGGTTTTAATGGTTAGGGTTTAGGGTTTAGGGTTTAGGGTTTTTGGGTTTTTGGGTTTTATGGTTTTATGGTTTAAGGTTAGGTTTTAGGGTATAGGGTTTAGGGGTTTTGAGGGTTACTGTTTTAGGGTTTAGGATTTTGGGTTTAGGGTTTTTGGGGTTAAAGGTTTAGGGTGTTAGGGTTTCAGGGGTTTAGGGTTTTAGGGTTTCTGGATTTAGGGTTTAGGGTTTAGGATTTAGAGTTTATGGTTTTTGGGTTTAGGGTTTTAGGGCTTTAGGGTGTTACGGTTTTATGCGTTTGGGGTTTTAGGGCTTAGCGGTTTGGGTTTAGGGTTTGAGGTGTAGGGTTTAAGTTTTGTGTTTAGAGTTTTAGGCTTTATCGTTTTAGTAGTTTAGGGTTTTTGGATTTAGGGTTTACGATTTAGCGTATTAGGGTTTATGGTTTTGGGTTTTAGGAATTTAGGGTTTAGGGTTTAGGGGGTTTAGGGTTTTAAGGTTTAGGATTTTACGGTTTAGGTTTTAGGGTTTTGGATTTAGGGGTAAAGGGTTAAGGGTTTAGGGTTTTTGGGTTTTGGGTTTTAGGGGTTTACGGTTTTTAGGTTTAGGGTTTAGGTTAATGGGTTTTAGGGTTTTATGGTTTATGGTTTAGGGTTAGGATTTAGAGTTTTAGGGTTTAGGTGTATTGGGTTTTAGGGTTTAGGGTATATGGTTTAGGGTTTAGGATTTAGAGTTTTAGGGTTTTAGGTGTATTGGGTTTTAGGGTTTAGGGTATATGGTTTTAGGGATTTAGGGTTTTAGGGTTTAGGGTTAAGGGTTTTAGGGTTTAAGGGTTTAGGGTTTTAGGGTTTAGAGTTTGGATTTAGGGTTTAAGGGTTTGGGTTTTAAGGGTTTACAGTTTTTGGGTTTAGGGTTTTATGTTTTTAGGGTAATGGTTTATTGTTTAGGGTTTTAGGGTTTTATGGTTTAGGGTTTTAGGGTTTTAGGGTTATGGGGTTTAGGGTTTAGGGTTTAGGCCTTTAGGGTTTAGGGTTTTAGATTTATAGGGTTTAGGGTTTACGACTTTAGGGTTTATGGTTTTTGGGTTTACGGTTTTAGGAGACTAGGGTTTTAGGGATAGGGTTTTGGGTTTTAGGGTTTTAGCATTTTAGGGTTTTTGGTTTTTGGGTTTCATGGTCATAGGGTTTAGAGTTTTAGAGTTTTGGGTTTCGGTTTAGGGTTTAGGGTTTTAGGTTTTAGGGTTTTAGGGTTTTAGAGTTTTAGGGTTTTAGAGTTTAGGGTTTAGGGTTTGGGGTTTGGGGTTTGGGGTTAGCATTTAGGGTTCTAGGGTTTTAGGGTTTAGTATAAGTTTTAGGGTTTATGGTTTATGGTTTTTGGGTTTTCAGGTTTAAGGTTAACGGGATTTAGGGTTTTAGGGTTTTAAAGTTAAGGGTTTAGGGTTTTAGGGTTTAGGGTTTTAGGGTTAAAGTTTAGGGTTTAGGTTTAGGGTTTAGGGTCTAGTGTTAGGGTTTTAGGGGTTTAGGGTTTACGGTTTAGGGTTTTAGGGGTTTACAGTTTTTGGGTTTAGGGTTTTATGTTTTATGTTTTAATGGTTTAGGGTCTAGGGTTTTAGGGTTTTAGGGTTTTATGGTTTAGGGTTTAAGGTTTAGGGTTTTAGGGTTTTTAGGGGTTTTAAGGGTTTACTATTTTAGGGTTTAGGATTTAGGATTAGGGTTTAAGGGTCAAAGGTTTAGGGTCTTAGGGTTTTAGGGGTTCAAGGTTTAGGGTTTAGGGTTTAGGATTTAGGGTTTATGGTTTTGGGTTTAGGGTTTTAGGGGTTTAGGTTATTAAGGTTTTAGGCATTTAGGATTTAGGGTTTAGGGTTTAGGTTTTAGTATTTAAAGTTTTAGGTTTTTAGTGGTTTAGGGTTTTGGATTTAGGGTTTTCGGTTTTAGGGTATTAGGGTTTAGGGTTTTGGGTTTTAGGAATTTAGGGTTTAGGGTTTAGGGTTTTAGGGTTTTAGGGTTAGGGTTTTACGGTTTAGGGTTTAGGGTTTTAGGGGTTAAGGGTTAAGGGTTTAGGGTTTTTGGGTTTAGTGTTTAGGGTTTAGGGTTTAGGTTAATGGGTTTAGGGTTTTACGGTTTAGGGTTTGGGGTTTAGGGTTTAGAGTTTAGGGTTTAGGTTTTAGTGTTTAGAGTTTTAGGTTTTAAGTGGTTTAGGGTTTTGGATTTAGGGTTTACGGTTTCAGGGTATTAGGGTTTAGGGTTTTGGATTTTAGGTATTTTCGTTTTAGGGTTTAGTGTTTTAGGGTTTTAGGGTTTAGGGTTTTACGGTTTAGGGTTTAGGGTTTAGGGTTTTAGGGGTTAAGGGTTAAGGGTTTAGGGTTTAGGGTTTTGGGTTTTGGGTTTTAGGGGTTTAGGATTTTTGGTTTTAGGGTTTAGGGTTTAGGTTAATGAGTTTAGGGTTTTGGGTCTTAGGGGTTTAGGGTTTTTGGGTTTAGAGTTTAGGGTTTAGGTTAATGGGTTTAGGGTTTTACGGTTTAGAGTTTGGGCCTTAGGGTTTAGAGTTTTAGGGTTTTTGGTTTTAGGGTTTTAGGGTTTAGGTTTTAGGGTTTTACAGTTTTAGAGTTTTAGAGTTTTAGATTTTAGGGTTTTACGATTTTAGTGTTTAGGGTTTAGGGTTTTTGGGTCTTGGGTTTAGGGTTTTAGGGTTTATGGGTTTAGGGGTTTAGGGTTTTAGGGTTTTTGGTGTATTGGGTTTTAGGGTTTAAGGTTTAGGGTTTATGGTTAAAGGGATTTTGGGTTTTAGGGTTTAGGGTTATGGTTTTAGGGTTTTAGGGTTTTAGGGTTTAGGGTTTTAGGGTTTAGAGTTTAGGTTTAGGGTTTAGGGTTTAGGGTTAAGGGTTTAGAGTTTATGGTTTTGGGTTTTAGGGGTTTACGGTTTTTGGGTTTAGGGTTTTATGTTTTTAGGGTTTTAATGGCTTATGGTTTAGGGTTTTAGGGTTTTATGGTTTAGGGTTTAGGGTTTTAAGGTTTAGGGGTTTAGGGGTTTAGGTTTTAGGCTTCTTGAGGCTTACAGTTTTAGGGTTCAGGGTATTAGGGTTTTAATGTTTTAACGTTTTAGGGTTTTGGGTTTAGGGTTTTAGCCTTTTAGGGGTTTAGGGTTTAGGATTTAGTATTTAGGTTTTTGGGTTTAGGTTTTAGGGTTTAGGGTTTAGACTTTTAGCATCTGATGGTTTTAGGGCTTTGGTTTAGGGTTTTGCTGTTTTAGGGTTTTAGGGTTTTTGGGTTTAGGGTTTTATTGTTTTAGGATTTTAGGGTTTATGGTTTTAGGGTTTTAGGGTTTAGGATTTTAGGGTTTTAGGGTTTACGATTTTTGTTTTTTGGGTTTTAGGGTTTTACGGTTTAGGGTTTAGGATATTGGGGTTAGAGGGTTAAGGGTTTTAGGGTTAACGATGTTAGGGTTTGAGCGTTTTTGGGTTCAGGGTTTAGGGTTTTCAGTTTTAGGGGTTTAGGCTTTTAGGGTTTCTGGTTTAGGGTTTAGGTTATTGAGTTTAGGTTTTACGGTTTATGGTTTAGGGTTTAGGGTTTAGAGTTTTAGGGCTTAGAGTTTTAGGGTTTTGGTTTTAAGGTTTGAGGGGTTTAGGGTTTTACAGTCTTAGGGTTTTATGTTTTAGGGTTTTATGGTTTTATGGTTTTACGGTTTTAGGATTTAGGGTTTAGAGTTTAGGGTTTAGGGTTTTAGGGGTTTTGGGTTAAGGGTTTAGGTTTTAAGGTTTAGGATTTTAGGGGTTTACTGGTTTTGGATTTAGGGTTTTATATTTTTAGGGCTTTAATGGTTAATGGTTTAGGGCATAGGGTTTAGGGTTTAGTGCTTAGGGTTTAGGGTTTAGGGTTTTGGGTTTTAGGGTTTAGGGTTTTAGGGATTATGTGTTTAGGGGTTTAGGGGTTTAGGGTTTAAGGGTTTTAGGGGTATTGGGTTTTAGGGTTTTGTGTTTAGGGTTTTAGGGTTTAGTGTTAGGTTTTAGGGTTTAGGGTTTAGTGTTTAGGTTTTAGCGTTTTAGGGGTTTAGAGTTTAGGGTATAGGGTTTAGGGGTTTTGAGGGTTTACTGTTTTAGGGTTTAGGATTTTGGGTTTAGGGTTTTTGGGGTTAAAGGTTTAGGGTGTTAGGGTTTCAGGGGTTTAGGGTTTTAGGGTTTCTGGATTTAGGGTTTAGGGTTTAGGCTTCTTGGGCTTACAGTTTTAGGGTTTAGACATTAGGGTTTTAAGGTTTTAACATTTTAGGGTTTTGGGTTTAGGGGTTTATACTTTTAGGGTTTTAGGGTTTTAGGGGTTTAGGGTTTAGGATTTAGGCTTTAGGTTTTGGGGTTTAGGATTTAGGGTTTAGAGTTTTAGCGTTTGAGGGTTTTAAGGTTTAGTGTTTATTGTTTATGATTTACTATTTAGCGTTTTAGGGTTTAGGGTTTTCGGGTTTTAGGGTGTAAGGTTTAAGGTTTATGGTTTTAGGGTTTTTGGGTTTCGGGTTTAGGGTTTATGGTTTTATGGTTTTTGGGTTTAAGGGTTTTAGGGCTTAGGGCTTAGGGTATTAGGGTTTGACGGTTTTGGGGTTTAGGGTTTTA
Source organism: Chimonanthus salicifolius (assembly GCA_013350335.1). Classification (NCBI taxonomy): domain Eukaryota; kingdom Viridiplantae; phylum Streptophyta; class Magnoliopsida; order Laurales; family Calycanthaceae; genus Chimonanthus; species Chimonanthus salicifolius. Next base: position 39,108 of record JAAGOE010000080.1, on the reverse strand, counting down.
TGGTTTAAGGGTTTTAGGGTTTTAGGGCTTAGGGTTTAGGGTTTAGGGTTTTAGGGTTTAGGGTTTAGGGTTTTAGAGTTTTGGGTGTAGAGTTTTAGGGTTTATGGGTTTAGGGGTTTAGTGTTTTAGGGTTTTAGGGGTATTGGGTTTTAGGGTTTAGGGTTTATGGGTAAAGGGATTTAGGGTTTTAGGGTTAGCGTTTAGGGTTTTAGGGTTGTAGGTTTTTATTGGTTTTAGGGTTTAGGGTTTTAGGGTTTTATGATTTAGGGTTAGGGTTTTAGGGTTTAGGGTTTTACCGTTTATGGTAGAGTTTAGGGTTTAGAGTTTTAGGGTTTTTGGTTTTAGGGTTTAAGGTTACAGGGCTTTAGGTTTTAGGGTTTTACGGTTTTAGGGTTTAGGGTTTAGAGTTTTAGGTTTTTGGTTTTTAGGGTTTTGGGTTTAGGGTTTAGGGTTTTACGGTTTTAGGTTTTTAGGGTTTAGGGTTTTAGGGTTCTAGGGTTTTTAGGTTTATGTTTTTAGGGTTTTAGGGTTTAAGGGTTTAGGGTTTTGGGGTTTAGGGTTTCACGGTTTTAGGGTTTACGGTTTTAGGAATTAGGGTTTTAGGTTTTACGGTTTAGGGTTTGGGTTTTGGGGTTTTGGGGTCTAGGGTCTTAGGGTTTTAGGGTTTAGGGTTTAGGGTTTTGGGTTTTTGCGTATGGGTTTAGGGGTTTAGGGTTTATGGGTTTAGGGGTTTAGGGTTTTAGGGGTATTGGGTTTTAGGGTTTTAGGGTTTTAGGGTTTAGGGTTTAGGGTTTTAGGGTTTAGGGTTTAGGGTTTAGGGTTTTAGGTTTTAAGGGTTTAGGGTTTTACGGTTTAGAGTTTAGGGTTTAGGGTTTGGGGTTTAGGTTTCAGGGTTTTAGGGATTTAGGGTTAAGGGTTTAGGGTTTAAGGTTTTGGGTTTTAGAGGTTTACGGTTTTTGGGTTTAGGGTTTTATGTTTTTAAGGTTTTAATGGTTTATGGTTTAGGGTTTTAGGGTTTTATGGTTTACAGTTTAGGGTTTTAGGGTTTTAGGATTTAGGTGTTTAGGTTTGAGGTTTCTTAGGGCTTCCAATTTTAGGGTTTTGGGTACTAGGGTTTTAAGGTTTTAACGTTTTAGGGTTTTGGGTATTGGGGTTTTAAGGGTTTAACGTTTTAGGGTTTTGGGTTTAGATTTTAGGGATTTAGGGTTTTGGGGTTTTAGTGTTTTAGGCTTATCAGGTTTTAGGGTTTTACGGTTCAGTTTAAGGGTTTTATGGATTTAGGGGTTAGGGTTTTAGTGTTTTAGGCTTTTCCGGTTTTAGGGTTTTACTGTTTTACAGTTCAGTTTTAGGGTTTTATGGTTTTAGGGGTTAGGGTTTTAGTATTTAGGCTTTTCCGGTTTTAGGGTTTTACGGTTCAGTTTTAGGGTTTTATGGTTTTAGGGGTTAGGGTTTTAGGGTTTTATGGATTTAGGGTTTTAGGATTTTAGGGTTTTGGGGTTGGGGTTTGGGTTTATGGGTTTTAGGGTTTTTGGTTTTAGGCTTTAGGGTTTAGGGTTTTAGGTTTTCGGGCTTTATGGTTTCATGGTTTTAGGGTTTAGGGGTTAGGGTTTAGGGTTTTAGGGTCTAAGGTTTTAGGTTTTCGTTTTTTAGGGTTTTATGCTTTTAGGGTTTGGGGAGGGTTTAGTGGTTAGGGTTTAGGGTTTTAGGGTTTTGGGGTTAGGGTGTAGGGTTTAGGGTTTAGGGTTTTAGGTTTTTAGGGTTAAGGGATTTAGCATTTTAGGGTTTTGGCTTTTAGGGTTTAGGGTTTTAGATTTATAGGGTTTAGGTTTTACGGCTTTAGGGTTTTATGGTTTTTGAGTTTATGGTTTTAGGGGATTAGGGTTTTAGGGATAGAGTTTAGGGTTTCAGGGCTTTAGGATTTTAGGGTTTTGGGTTTTAGGGTTTTGGGTTTTAGGGTTTTTGGGTTTTTGGGTTTTAGGTTTCAGGGTTATAGGGTTTAGAGTTTTAGGGTTTTGGGTTTCGGTTTAGGGTTTATGTTTTTGGGTTTTAGGTTTTAGGGTTTTAGGGTTTTAGTGCTTAAGGTTTAGGGTTCTAGGGTTTGGGGGTTTAGTGTAAGTTTTAGGCTTTAGGTTTTAGGATTTTCAGGTTTAGGATTTTGGGTTTTAGGGTTTTCAGCTTTAGGGTTAATGGGATTTAGGGTTTTATGGTTTAGGGTTTTAAGGTTTAAGGGTTTTGGGTTTTAGGGTTTAAGATTTTAGGGTTTTGGTTTTAGGTATTAGTGTTTAGGGTTTTAGGTTTTTAGGGGTTTAGGGTTTACGGTTTACGGTTTTAGGGGTTTACGGTTTTTGGGTTTAGAGTTTTAAGTTTTCATGGTTTTAATGGTTTAGGGTTTAGGGTTTTAGGGTTTTTGGGTTTTATGGTTTTATGGTTTAAGGTTTAGGGTTTTAGGGTTTTAGGGTTTAGGGTTTAGGGTTTAGGGTTTAGGGGTTTTGAGGGTTTACTGTTTTAGGGTTTAGGATTTTGGGTTTAGGGTTTTTGGGGTTAAAGGTTTAGGGTGTTAGGTTTTCAGGGGTTTAGGGTTTTAGGGTTTCTGGATTTAGGGTTTAGGGTTTAGGCTTCTTGGGCTTACAGTTTTAGGGTTTAGGTATTAGAGTTTTAAGGTTTTAACATTTTAGGGTTTTGGGTTTAGGGGTTTATACTTTTAGAGTTTTAGGGTTTTAGGGGTTTAGGGTTTAGGATTTAGGCTTTAGGTTTTTGGGTTTAGGATTTAGGGTTTAGAGTTTTAGCGTTTGAGGGTTTTAAGGTTTAGGGTTTATTGTTTACGATTTACTGTTTAGGGTTTTAGGGTTTAGGGTTTTTGGGTTTTAGGGTGTAAGGTTTAAGGTTTATGGTTTTAGGGTTTTTGGGTTTAGGGTTTAGGGTTTATGGTTTTAGGGTTTTTGGGTTTAAGGGTTTTAGGGCTTAGGGCTTAGGGCTTAGGGTATTAGGGTTTGAGGGTGGAAGGTTTTAGGGTTTAGGGTTTAGGGTTTTAGGGTTTGACGGTTTTGGGGTTTAGGGTTTTATGGTTTAAGGGTTTTAGGGTTTTAGGGCTTAGGGTTTAGGGTTTTAGGGTTTTGGGTTTAGGGTTTAGGGTTCTGGGTTTAGGGTTTAGGGTTTTAGGGTTTTAGGGTTTTGGGGTTTTAGGGTTTTGGGATTTAGGGTTTTGGGGTTTTAGTGTTATACGCTTTTGGGGTTTGAGGGTTTTACGGTTTAGTTTTAGGTTTTTATGGTTTTCGGGGTTAGGGTTTTTTCGATTTAGGGTTTGGGGAACGGTCTAGGGGTTACGGTTTAGGGTTTCAGCGTTTTGGGGTTAGGTTGTAGGGTTTGAGGTTTAGTGTTTAGGGTTTTAGGGTTTTAGGGTTAAGGGGTTTAGGGTTTAGGTCTTTAGGGTTTTGGGTTTAGGGTTTTAGATTTATAGGATTTAAGGCTTACGACTTTAGGGTTTTATGGTTTTTGGGTTTGCGGTTTTAGGGGATTAGGGTTTTATGGTTTAGGGTTTAGGGCTTTAGGGTTTATGGTTTTCGGGGTTAGGGTCTTATGGTTTTAGGGTTTGGGGAAGGGTTTAGGGGTTAGGGTATTGGGTTTTAGGGTTTTGGGGTTAGGTTGTAGGGTTTAGGGTTTAGTGTTTTAGGGTTTTAGGGTTTTAGGGTTAAGGGTTTTAGGGTTTTAGGGTTTAGGGTTTTAGGGTTTTAGATTTATAGGGTTTAGGGTTTACGGTTTTAGGGTTTTATGGTTTTTGGGTTTACAGTTTTAGGGTTTTGGGTTTTAGGATTTTAGGGATTTTGGGTTTTGGGTTTCAGGGTTAAGGGGTTTAGAGTTTTTGGGTTTTGGGTTTTGGTTTAGGGTTTAGGGTTTAGGGTTTTGGGTTTTCGTGTTTAGGGTTTTAGTGTTTAGGGTTTAGGGTTTAGGGTTTGGGGTTAGGGTTTAGGGTTCAGGGTTTTAGGGTTTAGTGTAAGTTTTAGGGATTAGGGTTTAGGGTTTTAGGGTTTTCAGGTTTAGGGTTAAAGGGATTTAGGGTTTTACGGTTTTAGTGTTTAGGGTTTAGGGTTTGGGGTTAGGGTTTAGGGTTCAGGGTTTTATGGTTTTTGGGATTAGGGTTAAAGGGATTTAGGGTTTACGTTTTTAGGGTTTAGGGTTTTATGGTTTTATTGTTTAGAGTTTAGGGTTTAGGGTTTAGAGTTTAGCGTTTTAGGGTTTTAGGAGTTTAGGGTTTAGGGTTTTATCTTTTTATGTTTTTAATGGTTTAGGGTTTTAGGGTTTTATGGCTTAGGGTTTAGGGCTTTAGGGTTTAGGGTTTAGGCATTTTAAGGTTTACTGTTTTAGGGTTTAGGATTTAGGGTTTAGGGTTTTAGGGTTAAAGGTTTAGGGTGTTCGTGTTTTATGGGTTTAGGGTTTTAGTGTTTCAAGGTTTAGGGTTTAGGGGTTTAGGATTTAGGGTTTAGGATTTGGGGTTTATGGTTTTTGGGTTTAGGGTTTTAGGGGTTTAGGGTGTTAGCGTTTTAGGTGTTTAGGGTTTTAGGGCTTAGCGGTTTGGGTTTAGGGTTTAGGGTTTAGGGTTTAGGGTTTAGGTTTTAGGTTTCAGAGTTTAGAGTTTTAGGTTTTTGGCATGTTAGTGGTTTAGGGTTTTGGATTTAGGGTTTACGGTTTGAGGGTCTTAGGGTTTAGGGTTTTGGGTTTTAGGAATTTAGGGTTTAGGATTTAGGGTTTTAGGGTTTTAGTGTTTAGGGTTTTACGGTTTAGGGTTTAGGGTTTAGGGTTTTAGGGGTTAAGGGTTAAAGGTTTAGGGTTTTGGGTTTTAGGGGTTTTGGGTTTTGGGTTTAGGATTTAGGGTTTAAGGTTTAGGGTTCTAGGGGTTTTCGGTTTTTGGGTTTTATGTTTTAAGGGCTTTAATGGTTTATGGTTTAGGGTTTAGTGTTTAGGATTTTAGGGTTTTAGGGTTTAGGGTTTTAGGGTTTTAGGGTTTTAGGGTTTAGGGTTTAGGGTTTTAGGGTTTTGGGATTTAGGGGTTTAGGTTTTAGGCTTCTTGGGCTTATAGTTTTAGGGTTTAGGTATTAGGATTTTAAGGTTTTAACGTTTTAGGTTTTCGGGTTTAGGGTTTTAGCTTTTTAGGGTTTTAGGGTTTTAGGGTTTAGGTATTAGGATTTTAAGGTTTTAACGTTTTAGGTTTTTGGGTTTAGGGTTTTAGCCTTTTAGGGTTTTAGGGTTTTAGGGTTTTAGGGTTTAGGATTTAGGGTTTAGGTTTTTGGCTTTAGGGTTTAGGGTTTAGGATTTGAGCGTTTGAGGGTTTTAGGGTTTACAGTTTATTGTTTAGGGTTTTAGGGTTTTAGGGTTTAGGGTATTGGGGTTTTAGGGTATTGGGGTTTACGGTTTTCGGGTTTTAGTGTGCATGGTTTAAGATTTATGGTTTTAGGGTTTTTGGGTTTAGGGTTTAGCATTTATGGTTTTATGGTTTTTGGGTGTTAGGGTTTTAGGGCTTAGGGCTTAGGGTATTAGGGTTTGAGGGTGGAGGGTTTTAGGGTTTAGGGTTTAGGGTTTTAGGGTTTGACGGTTTTGGGGTTTAGAGTTTTATCGTTTAAGGGTTTTAGGGTTTTAGGGCATAGGTTTAGGGTTTTGGGTTTAGGGTTTAAAGTTCTGGGTTTAGGGTTCTGGGTTTTAGGGTTTTAGGGTTTTTGGGTTTTTGGGGTTAGGGATTTAGGATTTTGGTGTTTTAGTATTGTACGCTTTTGGGGTTTTTGGCTTTTACGGTTTAGTTTTAGGTTTTTATGGTTTTCGGGGTTAGGGTTTTATGGTTTTAGGGATTGGGGAAGGGTTTAGGGGTTAGGGTCTAGGGTTTTAGGGTTTTGGGGTTAGGTTGTAGGGTTTAGGGTTTAGTGTTTAGGGTTTTAGGGTTAAGGGGTTTAGGGTTAAAGGGTTTAGGGTTTTAGGGTTTAGGCTTTTAGGGTTTAGGGTTTAGGGTTTCATATTTATAGGGTTTAGGGCTTACGGCTTTAGGGTTTTATGGTTTTTGGGTTTACAGTTTTAGGGGATTAGGGTTTTAGGGTTTAGGGTTTAGGGCTTTAGGGTTTTCGGGGTTAGAGTTTTATGGTTTTAGGGTTTGGGGAAGGGTTTAGGGGTTAGGGTTTTGGGTTTTAGGGTTTTGGGGTTAGGTTGTAGGGTTTAGGATTTAGTGTTTAGGGTTTTAGGGTTAAGGGGTTTATGGTTTTAGGGTCTAGGGTTTTAGGGTTTAGGGTTTTAGATTTATAGGGTTTAGAGTTTACAGCTTTAGGGTTTTATGGTTTTTGGGTTAACGGTTTTAGGGGATTAGGGTTTTAGGGTTTTGGGATTTAGGATTTTAGGGTTTTTGGGTTTCACGGTTAAGGGGTTTAGAGTTTTAGGGTTTTGGGTTTTGGTTTAGGGTTTTTGGGTTTCACGGTTAAGGGGTTTAGAGTTTTAGGGTTTTGGGTTTTGGTTTAGGGTTTAGGGTTTAGGGTTTAGGGTTTTTGGCTTTAGGATTTTTAGTTTTAGGGTTTTAGTGTTTAGGGTTTATGGTTTGGGGTTAGGCTTTAGCGTTCTAGGGTTTTAGGGTTTAGTGTAAGTTTTAGGGTTTAGGGTTTAGGGTTTTTGGGTTTTCAGGTTTTGGGTTAAATTGATTTAGGGTTTTAGTGTTTAGGGTTTAGGGTTTGGGGTTAGGGTTTAGGGTTCTAGGGTTTTAGGGTTTAGTGTAAGTTTTAGGGTTTAGGGTTTTAGGGTTTTTGGGTTTAGGGTTTTAGGGTTTTATGGTTTAAGGGTTTACGTTTTTAGGGTTTTAAAGTTTAGAGTTAGGGTTTAGGGATTAGGGCATTTTAGGCTTTTAGGGGTTTAGGGTTAAGGGTTTGGGGTTTTGGGTTCTAGGGGTTTATGGTTTTTGGGTTTAGGGTTTTATGTTTTTATGTTTTTATGTTTTTATGTTTTTAATGGCTTAGGGTATTAGGGTTTAGGATTTAGGGGTTTTAAGGGCTTACTGCTTTAGGGTTTAGGGTTTTAGGGTTAAAGGTTTAGGGTGTTAGGATTTTATGGGCTTAGGGTTTTAGGGTTTCACGGTTTAGGGTTTAGGGTTTTAGGATTTCAGGGTTTAGGATTTGGGGTTTATGGTTTTTGGGTTTAGGGTTTTAGGGGTTTAGGGTGTTAGCGATTTAGGCGTTTAGGGTTTTAGGGCTTAGCGGTTTGCGTTTAGGATTTAGGGTTTAGGGTAGGTTTTAACGTTTAGAGTTTTAGGTTTTTGGCATGTTAGTGGTTTAGGGTTTTGGATTTATGGTTTACGGTTTTAGGGTATTAGGGTTTAGGGTTTTGGGTTTTAGGAATTTAGGGTTTAGGGTTTAGGGTTTTAGGGTTTTAGTGTTTAGGGTTTTACGGTTTAGGGTTTATGGTTTTAGGGCTTAAGGGTTAAGGGTTTAGGGTTTAGGTTTTAGGGTTTAGGTTAATGGGTTTAGGGTTTTACGGCTTATGGTTTAGGGTAGGGTTTCGAGTTTTAGGGTTTTTGGTTTTAGGGTTTTAGGGTTTTAGGGTTTAGGGTTTTACGGTTTTAGGTTTTGAGGTTTTAGGGTTTTACAGTTTTAGGTTTTAGGGTTTTACAGTTTTAGGGTTTTACGTTTTTAGAGTTTAGGGTTTAGGCTTTAGAGTTTTAGGGTTTTTGATTTTTGAGTTTTTGGGTTTAGGGTTTAGGGTTTTAGGGTTTTAGAGTTTTAGGGTTTAGGGTTTAGGGTTTTAAGGTTTTAGGATTTTTGGATTTATGGTTTTATGGTTTTAGGGTTTTGGGGTTTAGGGTTTTAGTGTTTCGAGTATAGGGTTTACGATTTAGGGTTTAGGGTTTAGGGTTTAGGGTTTTAGGGTTTTAGGGTTTAAGGGTTTAGGGTTTTATGGTCTAGGGTTTAGGCTTTTAGGGTTTTAAGGTTTTAAGGTTTACGGTTTAGTGGTTTTAAGGGTTTACTGTTTTAGGGTTTACGGTTTTAGGGTTTAAGGTGTTAGGGTTTTAGGGTTTTGGGGTTTAGGGTTTTAGGGTTATGGATTTAATGTTTAGAGTTTTAGGGTTTAGAGTTTTAGGTTTTAGTGTTTTGGATATTAAGGTTAGAGGGAAAAGGGTATTAGCGTTTGAGGGTTTTGGGGTTTAAGGGTTTAGGGTTTAGAGGTTAGGGTTTAGGGTTTTGGGTTTAGTGTTAAGGGTTAAGGGTTTAGGGTTTAGGGTTTTATGGGTTTAGGGTTAAGGGTTTAGGGTTTAAGGTTTTGGGTTTTAGGGGTTTACGGTTTTTGAGTTTAGGGTTTTATGTTTTTAAGGTTTTAATGGTTTCGGTTTTAGGGTTTAGGGTTTAGGGTTTTAGGGTTTCAGGGTTTTATGGTTTAGGATTTAGGGTTTTAGGGTTTTAGGGTTTAGGTTTTAGGGGTTTTAAGGGTTTACTATTTTAGGGTTTAGGATTTAGGGTTTAGGGTGTTAGGGTTTTAGGGATTTAGGGTTTTAGGGTTTTAGGGTTTAGGGTTTAGGGTTTAGGATTTAGGGTTTATGGTTTTTGGGTTTAGGGTTTTAGGGGTTTAGGGTGTTAGGGTTTTAGGCGTTTAGGGTTTTAGGGCTTAGAGGTTTGGGTTTAGGATTTAGGGTTTAGGTTTTAGGGTTTAGAGTGTTAGGTTTTTAGCGTTTTAGTAGTTTAGGGTTTTGGATTTAGTGTAATGGCCCGGAATTTGTAAATCAATATAAATGTGGATATTATTTATTTTAATGATGGAAATTGAGAAAATTGATGGAATAGATGGTAAATGGATCAAAGTTTGGACAAAGGCCCATGTATGGCCCAATGAACCATGGATTGGATTTAATTTATCTTAATGGTCAATGATGGTCAAATTGGGCCAAGGATGGTCAAATTGGGCCCAATACCCACTTGGGACCCAATGGATCAAGTTGGTGTAAGCCCTAAGGTAAATGGGTAGGAGGAAAATATAATTGGGCCATGGGCCCAATGGTGATCCAATAAGAGGAAGGGATTGAATTGGAAATTAAATCATCTAAGTAAATGTTAATTGGACCTAACTGGCATGGCCGAATGGGGCCCACCTCCACCTCACCAAATGAGGTGGCGTGTGGACCCAAGGTTTGGTGGGGCCGGCCACCATGGTTGAAATGGTCAACCACGGGTGCATGCATAAAGGGAATTTAAGCAAGTGGAGTTAAGTTGAATGAAATTAATTAACTTAATGATCCAATTAATTAGTTAATTAAGCTAAGTTAAAAAGGTGGTCAAATGGTCAATGAAAGACCAAAACCACCCATTGGAAGACACCAAAAACGTTGGATAATGTTGTTGGGTCAAAAAGCATACAAAATATCTTATGGGTGGTTGGGATAGTTAATGTTAAAGTGTAGTTTAAGTAACCAAAGAGATAAGATAAGTTTGTATCTTATTCTCTTCATTTCACCCTCATCTCATTCTCTCCATCTCTTTCACTCTCTCATGGCCGTCCCACACTAGAAGGGAGAAGAAGAAGAAGAGCTTAGGGAGAGGAAGAAAAGCACAAGAGTTGGCCCACCACCTCAAGGTAAAAACCTTGAGACACCTTTCTCATCTCCATTCTTCCCTTCTCACTCTCAATCTAACCTTACCTTGGCAGAACCCAAGTTTGGAGGTTGTCACCATTGATCAAGCATCTTAGCTGATCAAACAAAGAGAGGAAGAAGAAAGGAGGCCAAGGAGTCCGACGGGAGCGAAGAAAGTCGGAGGACACGACGGATTGTAAGTATTTTCTAAAACAAGAGATTTGGATTTTCTTAGGGTTTAAGAGGCTATGAAATCCATTTCTTGGATTTGGAGGTGGCCAAATCATGGCCTTGGATCTCAAATCTATCAAATGGAAGGATGAAAATGGACAAAACCCTAATGGAGAAAAAAAATTAGGGTTAAGGAAAATAAATAAAAAGATTAAGGATGATATGTAATTAAATACTTAAGCATGGAAGTGTGGGTTTTGAATGAATTGATGGACCATAGGGTTCGACCATGTAGTATGGCCGAACCCCATCGTAAATGGTTGAGGATTTTAATTAGGGTTTTAAGGTTTAAAGCCATGGGGAATGATTATGATTTTTAGGGTTGTAAATGATTAAATGTTGGAAAATTTAAAGGGGTTTAAATGAGGAAAAATCATGGAGTGTGTGAATTATTTTGTGGCCTCAAGAGGCATAGGAAAATGGTGGATCATGAACCATGGGTTCGGCCATGGTGTATGGCCGAACCCTATGGTGATCAAATGGTGGATTTTATGGTTATGAATTATGGAAAAAATAAATGGGGAATGTTGGTGGTGTTGATGGACCAATGTGAACCTAATGTTGATAGTTGGGATGGGAATGTGGTTAAGTTAAACAGACTTAAGTGTGATTAAGGAATGATGAATCAAGTGTATGGTTTAGGTTCTCTCAATGGAGGGACTTATGATGAATCTAATGTGTAACCAAAGACCAAGGAAAATGGGGATTTGGTTAAGTTAAAAAGGGGCTGAGTAATTAATCATGTAAAGGAGTAGTGGCAAAATTGTAAATAATGGCCAAATTCAAGAACTCCATGAAAAATGATCATGGACATAAGTGCAATTATGGTAACCTTAAGTATGTGATTAATGGATTTAAAAGGTTAAAAACATGGACTAATTATGTGTATGTAATAAGGTATTGGATATCGCGAGCGGTACGCGTGTCGGTAGCCAGATTATCGGACGAAACCGTAAAAGGACGCGAGTCAGTATTCGGTAGGATTCCTACCTATTTGTAAACCATGGATTAGATGCTATGTGATTGGTTTATTGGTTTATTTTTAGTAATTATATTGATTGGTTGTATGATGGGTTTTAAGATTATGATATATTTAAGATGGATTCTTATCGCTATGATTAAGTATTATATGGAATATGGCTATGAATTATGTTTAAGGTTATGCATTATAAGTTAAGGCTATGTATGATATGTTAAGATTATGAGTTATAAATATTACATAGCATAATGCATTACATCTCATGCATGGCATGGGCGGAAAAAAATAAACAAACCAGAGTCCATGCTCCGTCGGGGCGACCGAGAACAGGCATGGGGATACCTTGACGAGGTCTTGCCGTCAAGGGGGATATGACATCATGATGGTAGAGATGTGGGTGGGATTCATAACATAGACACCCATGGCATGGCATTCACTTTATATTTTCATTATATGATGGTTTACCAGTTTTCATTGTGTTATTATCTGTATGCTGTTATTGCTAATCCATGTGCTAGCCCTACTCGGAGTCCTACTAGGCGCGTGGTCTAACGCCCTACTTCTACTCTAGCTGATGACGCAGGAAATGCCGGAGCAGAAGGATGAGACGGGAGCCAAGCTTAGGAGCTTGGGGAGACGGATTATTTACTTTGTTTTAAGCTTTATTTTGAAAATGTATATTTGAATAGTTAACTTGTCGGACTATATAAATTAGCTTACTTGCTATATTTTGGGTTTATTTTGGATACGGTGATGTTGAGATGTATTGCTAGTTAAATGAATGTAATCTTCCCTGCTATCTAGAAAAATTGGTAGGATGGTATCTATTGTCATTCCGCATTTAAGGTATTATTCCTCGAGCTTACTTCTAGGAGTGAACCATTCTCCGTGGACTCCGTTCCACGCACCCGTAGGGTTGGCCAGTTAAGGGCCGGGCTTTAGAAGCTCGGACTTAACTCGCGTCGTGACGTCCGCGCCCTTTGTCACTTCTTATTTAAAAAAAAAAAAAATAGACTCTGATTTTTTGGTAAAAAGGGGCGGGTGTTACATTTAGGGTTAAGGGTATTAGGGTTTTAGGGTTTAGGGTTTTAGAGTTTTAAGGTTTTTGGATTTGTGGTTTTATGGTTTTAGGGTTTTGGGTTTATGGTTTTAGGGTTTACGGTTTTAGGGTTTAGGGTTGAGGGTTTAGGATATTAGGGTTAATGGGTTAATGTTTTAGGATTAAGGGTATTAGGGTTTGAGGGTTTTAGGGTTTAAGGGTTCAGGGTTTTAGGGTTTTAGGGTTTAGAGTTTAGGGTTTTGAGTTTTGGGTTTAGTGTTTAGGGTTTTAGGGTTTTAGGGGTTTAGGGTTAAGGGTTTAGGGTTTAGGGTTTTAGGGGTTTACGGTTTTTGAGTTTAGGGTTTTATGTTTTTAAGGTTTTAATGGTTTAGGGTTTAGGGTTTAGGGTTTTAGGGTTTTATGGTTTAAGGTTTCGGGTTTTAGTGTTTAGGGTTTAGGGGTTTTAAGGGTTTACTGTTTTAGGGTTTAGGGTTTTAGGGTTTGATGGGTTTAGGGTAAAGGGTTTAGGGTTTAAGGTTTAGGGTTTTAGGGGTTTACGGTTTTTGAGTTTAGGGTTTTATGTTTTTAAGGTTTTAAGGGTTTAGGGTTTAGGGTTTTTGGGTTTTTGGGTTTAAGGTTTAGGGTTTTAGGGTTTTAGGGTTTAGGGTTTAGGGGTTTTAAGGGTTTACTATTTTAGGGTTTAGGGTTTTAGGGTTAAAGGTTTAGGGTGTTAGGGTTTTAGGGGTTTAGGGTGTTAGGGTTTCTGGGTTTAGGGTTTAGGGTTTAGGTTTTAGGGTTTAGAGTTTTAGGTTTTTAGCATTTTAGTAGTTTAGGGTTTTGGATATAGGGTTACAGTTTTAGGGTATTAGGGTTTAGGGTTTCGGGTTTAGAGTTTAGGATTTAGGGTTTTAGGCTTTAAGGGTTAAGGGTTTAAGGTTTAGGGTTTTGGGTTTTAGGGGTTTAGGGTTTTTGGGTTTAGGGTTTAGGGTTTTGGGTTTAGGGTTTAGGTTAATGGGTTTAGGGTTTTACGATTTTGGGTTTAGGGTTTAGAGTTTTAGGGTTTTTGGTTTTAGAGTGTTAGGGTTTTAGGGTTTAGGGTTTTATGATTTTAGGATTTTAGGATTTTCGGTTTTAGGGTTTAGGGTTTAGAGTTTTAAGTTTTTTGGCTTTAGAGTTTTAGGGTTTAGGGTTTAGGGTTTTATGATTTTAGGTTTTAGGGTTTTGAGTTTAGGGTTTAGGATATTAGGGTTTTGGGGTTTAAGGTTTAGGGTTTAGGGTTTTAGTGTTTTGGGGTTTAGGGTTTTAGGGTTTAGGGTTTAGGATATTAGGGTTGGATGGTTAAGGGTGTTAGGGTTTGAGTGTTTTAGGGTTTAGGGTTTTTGGGTCTTGGGTTTAAAGTTGTAGGGTTTAGGGTTTTAGGGTTTAGGATTTAGGGTTTAGGGTTAAGTTTTAAGGGTTTAAGGTTTACTGTTTTAGGGTATTAGGGTTTTGGGTGTTTGGGATTTAGGGTTTATGGTTTAGGGTTTTAGGGTTTAAGGGTTTAGGGTTATACGGTTTCGGGTTTAGGATTTAGGGTTTCAGGGGTTAAGGGTTAGGGATTTATGGTTCAAGGTTTTGGGTTTTAGGGGTTTCGGGTTTCAGGGTTTAGGGTTTAGAGTTTAGGTTTAAGGGTTTTGGGGTATTACGATTTTAGGGTTTTAGAGTTTAGGGTTTAGGGTTTAGAGTTTTAGGGATTTTGGTTTTAGGGTTTAGGGTCTAGGGTTTTACGGTTTTAGGGTTTTACGTTTTAGGGTTTAGGGTTTATGGTTTAGGGCTTAGAGTTTTAGGATTTTTGGTTTTAGGGTTTATTGTTTTAGGGTTATAGGGTTTTAGGGTTTAGGGTTTTAGGGTTTTAAGGTTTTTGGGTTTATGGTTTTTTGGTTTTAGGGTTTTATGGTTTAGGGTTTTAGGGTTTTGGAGTTTAGGGTTTTAGGGTTTACGGTTTTAGGGTTAGGGCTTTAGGGTTGAGGGTTTAGGATATTAGGGTTAGAGGGTTAAGGGTTATAGGGTTAAGGGTATTATGGTTTGAGGGTTTTACGGTTTTAGGGTTTAGGGTTTTTGGGTCTTGGGTTTAGGGTTTTACGGTTTATGGGTTTAGGGGTTTAGGGTTTTAGGGTTTAGGGTTTAGGGTATTGGATTTAGGGTTTGGGGTTTTAGGGTTTTGGATTTAGGGTTTAGGGTTTTGGGTTTAGGATTTTAGGGTTTTTGGGTTTAGGGTTTTGGGTTTAGGGTGTAGGGTTTAGGATTTAGTGTTTTACGGTTTATGATTTAGGGTTTTGGGTTTTTGTGTTTTAGGGTTTAGTGTAGGTTTTTTAGTTTTAGGGTTTAGGGTTTTAGGGTTTATGGGTTTCAGGGTTTTAGGGTTTTAGCGTTTGAGGGTTTAGGGTATAGGGTTTTAGGTTTAAGGGTTTAGCGTTTAGGTGTTTTAGGGTTTAGGGTTTTATGGGTTTACGATTTAGGGTTTCGGGTTTTAGGCTTTTAGAGTTAAGGGTTTTAGGGATTAGGGTGGTTTTAGGTTTTTAGGGTTTAGGGTTTTTGGGTTTTTTGTTTAGGTTTGGGTTTAGGGTTTAGGGTTTTAGGGTTTTAGGATTTTAGGGTTTTAGCGTTTGGGGTTTTTGGGTTTTAGGGTTTTTTGTTTGGGGTTTAGGGTTTAGGGTTTGAGGGTTTTACGATTTAAGGTTTCGGATTTTAGGCTTTTAGGATTTAGGGTTTTGGGTTTGGGGGTTTTAAGGTCATAGGGTTTTAGGGATTAGGGTGGTTTTAGTTTTTTAGGGTTTAGGGTTTTGGGGTTTTTTGTTTAGGGTTTAGGGTTTAGGGTTTTAGGGTTTTAGGATTTTAGGGTTTTAGCGTTTAGGGTTTTAGGGTTTTAGGGTTTTTTGTTTGGGGTTTAGGGTTTAGGGTTTGAGGGTTTTACGATTTAAGGTTTCGGGTTTTAGGCTTTTAGGATTTAGGGTTTCGGGTTTGGGGGTTTTAAGGTCATAGGGTTTTAGGGATTAGGGTGGTTTTAGTTTTTTAGGGTTTAGGGTTTTGGGGTTTTTTGTTTAGGGTTTAGGGTTTAGTGTTTTTGGGTTTAGGGGTAAGGGTTTCGGGTTTTAGGGTTTTAGAGTTTAAGTTTTTGTGTTTACGATTTTAGGGTTTTAGGGTTTAGGGTTTTAAAGGTTTTGGGTTTTAGGGTTTTAGGGTTTAGGGTTTAGGGTTTAGGGTTTAGAGTTTAGGGTTTTACGGTTTTAGGTTTTAGGGTTTTAGGGTTAGTGTTTAGGGTTCTAAGGTTTTAGGGTTTAGGGTTTAGGGTTTAGGGTTAAAGGGATTTAGGGTTTTAGTTGTTTAGGGTTTTAGGGTTTTAGGGTTTAGGGTTTATGGTTTAGGCTTTAGGGTTTTGGGTTTAGGGTTTAGCGTTGAGGGTTTATGGTTTAGGGCTTTATGGTTTAAGGGCTTTAAGATTACGGGTTTAGTGTTTATGGTTTTAGGGGTTTATGTTTTTGGGTTTATGGTTTAGGGTTTTAGTGGTTTATGGCTTAGGATTTTGGGTTTTAGAATTTTAGTGTTTTAGGGTTTAGGGTTTTAGGGTTTTATGGTTTTAGGGTTTAGGAATTAGGGTTTTAAGGGTATAGTGTTTTAGGGTTTAGGGTTTAAGGTTTAGGGTGTTAGGGTTTTAGGAATTTAGGGTTTTAGGGTTTCAAGGTTTAGGGTTTAGGGTTTAGGATTTAGTGTTTATGGTTTTTGGGTTTAGGGTTTTAGGGGTTTAGGGTGTTTGGGTTTTAAGCACTTAGGGGTTTAGGGTTTAGCGATTAGGGTTTAGGGATTAGGTTTTAGGGTTTAGGGATTAGGTTTTAGGGTTTAGGGGATTAGGTTTTTAGGGTTTTTGGGTTTTAGGGTTTAGGGATTTAGAGTTTTGGTGTTTTAGTGTTTTACGCTTTTGGGGTTTTAGGGTTTTACAGTTTAGATTTAGGTTTTTATGGTTTTCGGGGTTAGGGTTTTTTGGTTTTAGGGTTTGAGGAAGGGTTTAGGGGTTAGGGTTTAAGGTTTTGGTGTTTTGGGGTTAGGTTGTAGAGTTTAGGGTTTAGGGTTTAGGATTTTAGGGTTAAGGGGTTTAAGGTTTTAGGGTTTAGGATTTACGGCTTTAGGGTTTTATGGTTTTTGGGTTTACAATATTAGGGGATTAGTGTTTTAGGGTTTAGGGTTTAGCGTTTAGGGCTTTAGGGATTTAGGGTTTTAGGGTTTTGGGTTTTAGGATTTTAGGGTTTTTGGTTTTGGGTTTCAGTGTTAAGCGGTTTAGAGTTTTAGGGTTTTGGGTTTTGGGTTTTGGTTTAGTGTTTAGGTTTTAGGTTTTATGGTTTTAGGGTTTTAGTGTTTAGGGTTTAGGGTTTGGGGTTAGCGTTTAGTGTTCTAAGGTTTTAGGGTTTAGTGTAAGTTTTAGGGTTTAGGGTTTTGGGGTTTTAGGGTTTAGGGTTAAAGGGATTTAGGGTTTAAGGGTTTAAGGGTTTACGTTTTTAGGGTTTAGGGTTTTAGGGTTTTAAAGTTTAGAGTTTAGGGTTTAGGGTTTAGGGTTTAGGGCTTTAGGGTTTTAGGGTTTTAGGGTTTTGGGTTTTAGGATTTTAGGGTTTTTGGGTTTTGGGTTTCAATGTTAAGGGGTTTAGAGTTTTAGGGTTTTGGGTTTTGGTCTAGGGTTTAGTGTTTAGGGTTTAGGGTTTTAGGTTTTACGATTTTAGGGTTTCAGTGTTTAGGGTTTAGGGTTTGGGGTTAGGGTTTAGGGTTCTAGGGTTTTAGGGTTTACTGTAAGTTTTAGGGTCTTCGGGTTTAGGATTAAGGGGATTTAGCGTTTGAGGGTTTAAGGGCTTACGTTTTTAGGGTTTAGGGTTTTAGGGTTTTAATATTTAGAGTTTAGGCTTAGGGTTTAGGGTTTAATGTTTAGGGTTTTAGGGGTTTAGGGTTAAGGGTTTAGGGTTTTAGGGGCTTACGGTTTTTGGGTTTAGGGTTTTATGTTTTTATGTTTTTAATGGATTAGGGTTTAGGGCTTCGGGCTTAGGGTTTAGGATTTTAGGGTTTTAGGGTTTAGGATTTTGGGTTTTAGGGTTTAGGGTTTAGGGGTTTTAAGGGTTTACTGTTTTAGGGTTTAAGATTTAGGGTTTAGCGTTTTAGGGTTAAAGGTTTAGAGTGTTAGGGTTTTATGGGTTTAGGGTTTTAGGGTTTCAGGGTTTAGGGTTTAGGGTTTAGGATTTAGGGTTTATGGTTTTTGGGTTTAGGGTTTTTGGGGTTTAGGGTGTTAGGGTTTTAGGCGTTTAGGGTTTTAGGGCTTAGCAGTTTGGGTTTAGGGTTTAGGGTTTAGGTTTTAGAGTTTAGAGTTTTAGGTTTTTGGCGTTTTAGTAGTTTAGGGTTTTGGATTTAGGGTTTACGATTTTAAGGTATTAGGGTTTAGGGTTTTAGGATTTTAGGGTTTAGGGTTTAGGGTTTAGGGTTAAGGATTTAGGGTTTTGGGTTTTAGGGATTTAGGGTTTTTGGGTTTATGGTTTAGGATTTAGGTTAATGGGTTTAGTGTTTTACGTTTTATGGTTTAGGGTAGAGGGTTTAGAGTTTTAGGGTTTTTGGTTTTAGGGTTTTAGGGTTTAAGGCTTAAGGTTTTAGGGTTTTAAGTGTTATGGTTTTGCGTTTTTAGGGTTTAGAGTTTTAGGGTTTTTGGATTTAGAGTTTTAGCGTTTAGGGTTTAGGGTTTTAGGGTTTTAGGGTTTAGGGTTTTAGGGTTATAGGGTTTTTGGGTTTATGGTCTTATGGTTTTAGGGTTTTAGGGTTTAGGTTTTGGGGTTTAGGGTTTTAGGGTTTTACGGTTTACGGTTTTAGGGTTTAGGGTTTAGGATATTAGGGTTGGAGGTTAACGGTTTTAGGGTTAAGAGTACTAGGGGTTTAGGGTTTTTGGGTCTTGGGTTTAAAGTTTTAGGGTTTATGGGTTTAGGGGTTTAGGGTTTTAGGGTTTTAGGAGTATTAGGCATTAGGTTTTAGGGTTTAGGATTTCGGGTTTCGGGTTTTGGATTTAGGGTTAAAGGGATTTAGGGTTTAGGGTTTACGGTTTTAGGGTTTTAGGGTTTTAGAGTTTAAGGGTTTGGGGTTTTAGGGCTTTATGGTTTAGGGTTTTAGGGTTTTAGGGTTTACGATTTAGGGGTTTTAAGGATTTACTGTTTTAGGGTTTAGGGTTTTAGGGTTTAAGGTTTAGGGTGTTAGGGTTTTAGGGTTTTGTGGTTTAGGGTTTTAGTATTTTAGGGTTTAGGGTTTAGGATATTAGGGTTAGAGGGTTAAGAGTATTAGCGTTTGAGGGTTTTAGGGTTTAAGGGTTTAGGGTTTTAGGTTTTTAGCATTTAGAGTTTTAGGGTTTAGAGTTTAGGGTTTCTATTTTTGGGTTTAGTGTTTAGGGTTTTAGGGTTTTAGGGGTTTACGGTTAAGCATTTAGGGTTTAAGGTTTTGGGTTTTAGGGGTTTACAGTTTTTTAGTTTAGGGTTTTATGTTTTTAAGGTGTTAATGGTTTAGGGTTTAGGGTTTTAGGGTTTCAGGGTTTTATGGTTTTGGGTTTAGGGTTTTAAGGTTTTAGGGTTTGGGTTTTACGGGTTTTAAGGGTTTACTGCTTTAGGGTTTAGGATTTAGGGTTTAGGGTTTTAGCGTTAAAGGGTCAGGGTGTTAGGGGTTTAGGGTCTTAGGGTTTCAGGGTTTAGGGTTTAGGGTTTAGGATTTAGGGTTTATGGTTTCTGGGTTTAGGGTTTTAGGGGTTTAGGGTGTTGCGGTTTTAGGCGTTTGGGGTTGTAGGGCTTAGCGGTTTGGGTTTAGGGTTTAGGGTTTAGGGTTTAGGGTTTAGGTTTTAGGGTTTAGAGTTTTAGGTTTTTAGCATTTTAGTAGTTTAGGGTTTTGGATTTAATGTTTACGGTTTTAGATTATTAGGGTTTAGGGTTTTCGGTTTTAGGAATTTAGGGTTTAGGGTTTAGGGTTTTAGGGTTTTAAGGTTTAGGCTTTTACGGTTTAGAGTTTAGGGTTTAGTGTTTTAGGGGTTAAGGGTTAAGGGTTTAAGGTTTTGGGTTTTGGGTTTTAGGGGTTTTGGTTTTTGGATATAGAGTTTAGGGTTTAGGGTTTAGGTTAATGGGTTTAGGGTTTAAAGTTTTAGGTTTTTTGGTTTTAGGGTTTAGGGTTTAGGGTTTTACGGTTTAAGGTTTACGGTTTTAGGGTTTTACGATTTTCGAGTTTAGGGTTTAGGGTTTAGAGTTTTATGTTTTTGGTTTTAGAGTTTTAGGGTTTAGGGTTTAGGGTTTTATGGTTTTACAGTTTTTGGGTTTACGGTTTTAGGGTTTTAAGATTTTTGGGTTTATGGTTTTATGGTTTTAGGGTTTAGGGTTTTAGGGTTTACAGTTTTAGGGTTTAGGGTTTTAGGGTTTAGGATATTAGGGTTAAGGGTTAAGGGTTTAGGATTTTCGATTTTAGGGTTTAGGGTTTAGAGTTTTATGTTTTTGGTTTTAGAGTTTTAGGGTTTAGGGTTTTCGATTTTACGGTTTTACGGTTTTACGGTTTTAGGGTTTATGGTTTAGGGTTTTAGGGTTTTGGGGTTGACGCTTTTAGGGTTTACGGTTTTAGGGTTTAAGGTTTTAGGGTTGAGGATATTAGGGTTAAGGGTTAAGGGTATTAGGGTTTGAGGGTTTTAGGGTTTTAGGGTTTAGGGTTTTAGAGTTTTTGGCTTTTTGGGTTTGTGGTTCTATGGTTTTAGGGTTTAGGGTTTTAGGGTTTACGGTTTTAGGGTATATGGTTTTAGGGTTGAGGGTTTAGGATATTAGGGTTAGAGGGTTAAGGGTTTTAGGGTTAAGGGTATTAGGGTTTGAGCGTTTTAGGGTTTAAGGGATTTAGTGTTTAGGGTTTTAGGGTTTTAGGGTTTAGAGTTTAGGGTTTTGAGTTTTGGGTTTAGTGTTTAGGGTTTTAGGGCTTTAGGCGTTTAGGGTTAAGGGTTTAGGGTTTAAGGTTTAGGGTTTGGGGGGTTTACTGTTTTTGAGTTTAGGGTTTTATGTTTTTAAGGTTTTAATGGTTTAGGGTTTAGGGTTTTAGGGTTTTAAGGTTTTATGGTTTAAGGTTTAGGGTTTTAGGGTTTTAGGGTTTAGGGTTTAGGGGTTTTAAGGGTTTACTTTTTAGGGTTTAGGATTTAGGGTTTAGGGTTTTAGGGTTAAAGGTTTAGGGTGTTAGGGTTTTAAGGGTTTAGGATTTTAGGGTTTCCGGGTTTAGGGTTTAGGGTTTAGCGGTTTAGGGGTTTGGGTTTTACAGATTTAGGGTTTAGGGTTTTAGGGTTTAGGGTTTTAGGGGTTAAGGGTTAAGGTCTTAGGGTTTAGGCTTTTAGGTTTTAAGGGTTTAGGGTTTAGGGCTAGGTATAAGGGCTTAGGGTTTTACAGTTTTAGGGTTTAGGGTTTAGGGGTTTTAAGGGTTTAATGTTTTAGGGTTGAGGGTTTTATGGTTTAAGGTTTAGGGTGTTAGGGTTTTAGGGTTTCAGGGTTCAGGGTTTAGGGTTTAGGGGTTTATGGTTTTAGGGGTTTAGGGTGTTAGGGTATAACAGTTTGGGTTTAGGGTTTAGGGTTTAGGGTTTTAGGTTTTTAGTGTTTTAGTGGTTTATTGTTTAGGATTTAGGGTTTACAGTTTTGGGGTATTAGGGTCTAGGGTTTTGGGTTTTAGGGATTTAGGGTTTAGGGTTTAGGGTTTTAGGGTTTAAGCGTTTAGGGCTTTAGGGTTTTAGGGGTTAAGGGTTTTAAAGGTTAAGGGTTAAGGGATTAGGGTTTAGGGTTTTGGGTTTTAGGGGTTTAGGATTTAGGGTTTAGGGTTTAGGTTAATGGGTTTAGGGTTTTACGATTTAGGGTTTAGGGTTTAGAGTTTTAGGGTATTTGGTTTTAGGGTTTTAGGGTTTTTGGTTTTAGGGTTTTAGGGTTTACGGTTTAGGATTTTACGGTCTTAGGGTTTTAGGTTTTAGGGTTTTACGGTTTTAGGGTTTTACGGTTTTAGGGTTTAGGGTTTTAGGGTTTAGAGTTTTAGGGTTTTTGGTTTTAGAGTTCTAGGGTTTAGGGTTTAGGGTTTGATGGTTTAGGGTATTAGGTTTGATGGTTTCAGGGTTTTAGGGTTTAGGGTTTAGGGTTTTTGGGTTTTGGGTTTAAGGTTTTAGGGGGTTTAGGGTTTTAGGGTGTTAAGGGTAAGGGTTTTAGGGTTTAGGGTTTAGGATATTAGGGTTAAAGGGTTAAGGGTTTTAGGGTTTAGGGTTTAGGATATTAGGGTTAGAGGGTTAAGGGTATTAGTGTAACGCCCGCCCTTTTTCACCGAAATTAGAGTCTATTTTTTTTTTTTTTAATTAAGAGGTGACAAAGGGCACGAACGTCACGACACGAGTTAAGTCCGAACTTATAAAGCTCGGCCCTTAACTGGCCAACCCTACAGGTGCGTGGAACGGAGTCCACGGAGAATGGTTCACCCATAGAAGTAAGCTCGAGGAATAATACATTAAATGCGGAATGATAATAGATACTATCCTACCAATTTTTCTAGATAGCAGGGAAGATTTCATCGTTTAATTACCATAATGCCATAATATCATATGTCTACAATAAAATCCAAAACATAGCAATAAGTCTAAAGTATTACATTTCCAATAAGCTAGGCTACTGAAATACATTTTCTAAAATAAACTTAAATAAAGTAAATAGTCCGCCTCCCCAAGCTCCTAAGCTTGGCTCCCGTCTCGTCCTTCTACTCCGGTATTTCCTGCGTCATCAGCTAGGGTAGAAGTAGGGCGTTAGACCACGGGCCCAGTAGGACTCCGAGTAGGGCTAGCACATGGATTAGTGATAACAAGCATACCGATGATATTATAGTGAAACTGATAGACAAGCATGCCATGGGTGTCTGTGTTATGAATCCCACCCATCATCCCCACCATCATGGTGTCATATCCCCTTGACGGAAAAACCTCGTCAAGATATATCCAATCATAAAATATCCCCCTTGACGGCAAAGCCTCGTCAAGGTGTCCCCATGCCTGTTCTCGGTCGCCCCGACGGATCATGGACTCCGGTTATATCCTATCAGGCTATCCCCATGCTGTTCTCGGTCGCCCGGCGGAGCATGGACTCCGGTTCCTTTATATTCCCGCCATGCCATGCATGAGATGTAATGCATTATGCTATGTAATATGTATAATCCATAGTCATAATATAGAATTCATAACTTGGCATATAATTCATAATCTTGCATTATGCCATATAAGATACATAAACCATGATCTTAAAATTCATCATATAATAAACCATAAAATTCCCAAAATAAATCAAAGAAACCATCACACAATCCACGGCTTACAAAAGGGTAGGAATCCTACTGAATACCGACTCGCGTTCTTCTTTTTCGTTTTTCGTCCGATAATCCGGCTACCGACACGCGTACCGCTCGCGATATCCAATACCTTATTACACACAATAATCAGTCCATATTTTAACTATTTCTAAGCCCATTTATCAGTTCCAAGTCCATATGAAAAATCGGTCATTATTTAGGTTTTGTGGGTCCCATTAATCCATTACATATTTTAATTACACGAGTCTATGCGATCAGCCTCCTAGGCTTTATTTAACCGTACATAAACTATTACTTAGTGCCCCTAAATCCATGGTCCTCTCCCATGGAGTTCTTTGAACTTGGCCATTAATTACGGGTTTTTTGGGTTTAGGGTTTTAGAGTTTAGGGCTTATGGTTTCAGGTTTTTAGGGTTTTTGGGTTTAGGGGTTTAGGGTTTATGGTTTTAAGATTTTAGGGTTTAGGGTTTAGGGTTTTAGGGTTTAGGGCTTAGATGTTTAGGGTTTTAAGGTTTAGGGTTTTAGGGTTTAGGATTTTTGGGTTTAGGGTTTAGGGTTGGGTTCTAGGGTTTAGGGTTTTGGGTCTTAGGATTTTAGGGTTTAGGGTTTATTGTTTTAGGGGTTTAGGATTTTAGGGTATAGGTTTAGGGTTTTAGGGTTTTATGGTTTTAGATTTTAGATGTTTAGGGTTTTAGGGTTTAGGGTTTAGGGTTTTAGAGTTATAGGGTTTTTGGCTTTTTGGCTTTAGGGTTTCGGGTTTAGGGTTTAGGGTTTTGCGTTTAGTGTTTTAGCGGTTTAGGGTTTAGGGAGGACAGGTGGACAAACTGAATGAATTGGAAAAAGTGGACAAATTTGTCAAAATGGACAAACATGACAAAGTGGACAAACTGTACCGTAGACGAACTGGAAAAACTACTCAAACTGGATGAACAGGACAAATTGGCCCCAACTGAACAAAGTGGACAAACTGGAAAAACTAGTTGAACTGAACGAACTGAACAAAGTGGACAAACTGTCACTGTGGACAAGCAGGACAAAGTTGATGAATTATGCAAAGTGGACAAACTGGAAAAAAACTAGTCAAATGTACCAAGAGGACAAACTGTACTAACTGAACAAAGTGGACATACTGGAGTGGACAAATTAGATAAACTGGACAAATTGGACAAACTGGACGAACTGGACGAACTTGACAAACTAGACAAACTACACGAATAGGACAAAGTGGACAAATTGAACGAATTGGAATAAGTGGACACATTTGTCAAAGTAGACAAACAGGATGAAAACAACAACAACAACAGGATCAATAATGGCAAGAATCATCTCAAATTTCAAAGCTTATTTTTCAATAATTCTTTTGCGTGTTAGCAAAATTTTTACGAAATTAATTCGGCTAACCGAGATTCCTTTTCGACTCTTTTTCTTTTCCTTTTGCTGAAGAATACCAAACTTTCCACCACGGAGATAATCTGT
The DNA here is from genome assembly GCA_013350335.1 of Chimonanthus salicifolius. Taxonomy (NCBI): domain Eukaryota; kingdom Viridiplantae; phylum Streptophyta; class Magnoliopsida; order Laurales; family Calycanthaceae; genus Chimonanthus; species Chimonanthus salicifolius. The sequence goes on along the minus strand of JAAGOE010000080.1, from coordinate 15,421 downwards.
AACTGAGCCATCGGGATCATAACATGAGAGTCAGGGTCCCATCGAGGATGGAGATCTTCAAGGGCACAACTTCATCATCAAGATTTTCTTCTGGATCATGATTACTATCCCAATCATGATCACCAACCTTTTTTTCTTTGGGAGATACTCTTCTAAAATTTGTTTAATCTTTTCTTCAAAATTGACGAAGTCAACAGACATGTCCATTGGCTCAGGAGATTTTTCTCGAGCAATTTCTTTGGCAATCATTTTGGCCAAGAGATACCCCATGACCATTTCATTCTCAAAAGGCTTTTCTTCAGGAAGAGGAATTTCTTCTTTAACAGGAGGAGAGATTTGATTCAGAATTCTCTCATAAGTATCATTTTCAATCTTAGGCCACCACTTTTGGTAAAAAGTCTGATAAAGAGATGGTAAACCATATAAGTCTTTTTTTACTTCAAACTTCCATTAGAAAATATAAGGGATATGAAATTTAGCAAAGAAGCGAAGCATATTGATGGCTTCACATGGAACCTTTTCTTCAACTTGAGAACTTAATAAACAAATAACGAAAATTATCAGGAAGGATTTTCTGAGAAGCACCAAAATATGACCACCAAGTGAGAGAAACCAAGATGGGAAATTACGATGATAGGAGTGACATCAGGGCTTTCTTCTAATTTTTCTTCTTTATATTGGACTCATCTTTAATCCTTTACTTTGAAATCCAATAGTTGCACAATTAAGAACATCATCATCATAAGCATCAATTGTGATATTGGGAAAGCAGTTAAAATAAACAGGTCCATGACAGAGACTTGATTCGATCATAGCATAAAGAGAATCATCAAACTCATCATGTCTCTGATCTCGCACATAAGTACACACTGAAACATTTAATCCTAATCGAAACAGTGGTTTGATTCCTACCTGAATTAATCCTATGTGCAGGTAGTTGTATTGGTTCTGATTTGTTCAATAATTCTTCTATCAAGAACTTTAATTGTCTGTTTTCCTCCAGAGAAAGAACAGTTTTTTCAACAGTTTTTATGTGGTAATCATTTTGTCTTCAAACGTGCCATTACTATATATTTCTGTTATAGGCAAGGCTGGCAACTTCCAGTTGGATATTACTTGGTCAAAATTTCATATATCATTTCTTTTGAATTTTTTGTTTTTTTTCTAAATTTTCTTTTTCTAAGCTATTACGGGTAAAACTGGTTAAAGCAGACTGGTAGGATGAAGAAGACGAATAAGATCTATTAGAAGGATACTGAATGATTTAAACAAATTCTTAAAAGTTTTGTTTTTCCCGAATTTTCCATCTTTGTAGCTCGTAAGAAACAAGAAGAGTTCTATCAACGATTTACAGCCCTTGATGCCTGATCACGGCCTGAAGCGGGACTTACAACGCGACCACAGTCTTAAGAAGATAAACGAGGCACAAAAGTGGAGAATAAGAAGGAAAATAAAACTCTAAAGAGAATTGAATAGATCAACTTGGCTAAAAAGCTTCAGATCCTGGATAATAGATTTAATTCATCTAAATCCCCTTTTTTTTTTTATAGCACAGATTTAAATACGAGATAATAATTCTAGCAAAAGAAACAACATGATTATATAATAACAAGCATATAATATCAAACTTATAAAAACTTAATTACTTATAGAAGATTGTTACAGGACTTCAAACTTTAGCACACTTCAAACTTCAAGCTCACACCCCACCTCACACTTAGACTATGAGCTATATATATTTTATTTTTTATAAATTTTTGATCGATGATCACAAATGGAAACACCAGCTCCTTAAATAGATGGAGCATACACAAAGAGCACACTCTCATCCGACCATGAGAGGACCTCAAACCAAATGAAATAGAAAAGGGATGGCTACCGACACAAGCCTCCAAACTAACTTTACAAAAAGAGATTCCTTCTTTAGGCTAAGGTACATTAGGTGGAGCTTCTTTTGCCAGATGGAATGCACAAGAAACAACTTTAACATACCCCAACCAAAGGTACAAATAACTTTATCTACTTTTGATAGAAAGATGACATATGGCAGCTTAACAATATCTTTTTCATAACATGAAGCAGCCCCCCCACCAAGAAGAACAACTCTATGGCAATATAACTTTTGCTCACCGGACAAGATCTAAGAATATAACTTTTGACTAGATTGAATGCCAACTTTTCTTCAAATCTAGACAAGATATTATGATTTTCTTCATAGCAATGATAACAACCAACACCATCAAATGAATTGATGGATAGTCATCATCATCTAGTAACTTTTCTTCTTTCAATGAAGACCTTTTCTTCTCAGCATAACAACACCTACACTTATACCATTCTTTTCAACATGACATCTAGCACCTTTTCTTCTTTGGTATCAGAGCTAGTGGAATCATCTCTTTTTGGTGGGGGTATAGCTAGATGTTTGTTGGTGTTTGAAGAAAAGTAGTCTTCATTCAAAGAAGAAAAGGTGCTAGATGTCATGTTGAAAAGAATGGTATAAGTGTAGGTGTCATGCTGAGAAGAAAAGGTGTCTTCATTTAAAAAAGAAAAGATGCTTGTTAGTGGTAAATGTCCCATCCTCTAATGATGGTGTTGGTGAATATCTTGTCTTGATTCGAAGAAGAAAAGTAGGCATATAATCTAGTCAAAATGAAGTCATGGTGGCTGCCAAGATATGTTAAGCTGCCATATGTCATCTTCCTAACAAAAGTAGATAAAGTTGTTTCTAAGATTAGAATTTTGATTTCACTATTTAGATTTATTTTGGGGTTTAGGGTTTAGGTTTTATGGTTTTAGGGTTTTAGGAATTTAGTTTTAGGTTTTAGGGTTTTAGTGTTTTAGGGGTTTAGGGTTTTAGGGTTTAGGGTTTGGGGTTTTAGGGGTTTCAGGGCTTAGGGTTCTAGCATTTAGGGTTTAGGGTTTAGGGTTTAGAGTTTAGGGTTTTTCAGGTTTTTGCATTTTAGGGTTTTTGGGTTAAAGGTTTAGGATTTTAGGGTTTTGGTTTTAGGGTTTAAATATTAGGGTTTAGTGTTAGGATTTTAGGGTTTTAGGGGTTTAGGGTTTTAGGGGTTCAGGGTTTAGGGTTCAGGGTTTAGGGTTTAGGATTTAGGTTTAGGGTTTTCGGTTTTAGGGTCTAGGGTTTTAGGTTTTTAGGGTTTTAGTGGTTTAGGGTTTTAGGATTTAGGGTTTAGGGTTTAGGGTTTACAGTTTAGGGTTTAGGGTTTTGGGTTTAGGTATTTAGGAGTTTTAGGCGTTTAGGGTTAGGGTTTAGGGTTTTAGGGTTTAGGGTTTAGGGTTTAGGGTTTTAGGGTTTTAGGGTTTTAGGCTTTAGGTTGTAGGGTTTTAGGTGTTTAGGGTTTAGGATTTAGTGCTGAGGGTTTTGGGGTTTTAGGGTTAGGTTTTAGGGTTTAGGGTTTTAGGGTTTTAGGGGTTTAGGGTTTAGAGTTTAGGGTTTAGGGTTTAGAGTTTAGTGTAAAGGGTTCTAAGCTTTTTAGGGTTTACGGTAGGGTTTTAGGGTTTTAGGGTTTAGGGCTTAGGTTTTAAGGGATTTAGGTTTCTACGGTTTTAGGGGTTTAGGGTTAGGGTTTTAGGGTTTTAAGGTTTTAGAGGTTTAGGGTTTAGGTTTTAGTGTTTAGGGTTTAGGGTTTATGATTTAGGATTTAGGGTTTAGGGTCTTATGTTAGGGTTTAGGGTTTAGGATTTAGGTCTTAATGGTTTTGGGTTTAGGGTTTAGGGTTTAGGGTTTAGGGTTTTAGGGTCTTAGTGTTTAGGTTTTAGGATTTTAGGGTTTTAGGGGTATAGGGTTTTTAGGGTTTGGGGTTTAGGGTTTAGGGTTTTAGGGTTTTAGGGTTTTAGGGTTTTACGGATAAGGGTTTAGGGATTAGGGTTTAGGGTTTAGTGTTTAGGGTCTCGGGTTAAGGGTTTTGGGGTAGGGTTTGAGGGTTTTAGGGTTTTAGGGTTTTAGGGTTTATGGTTTAGGGGTTTAGGGTTTTAGGGTTATAGGGTTTTCGGGTTTTTGGCTTTAAGGTTTAGAGTTTAGGGTTTAAGGTTTTAGGGTTTAGGGGTTTAGGGTTTCGGTTTCAGGGGGTTTAGGGTTTAGGTTTTAGGGTTTAGGGTTTAGGGTTTTAGTGCTTTAGGGTTTACTGTTTAGGGTTTACATTTTAGGGTTCGGGTTTAGCGTTTTAGGGTTTAGGTAGGGTTTTAGGGTTTAGGGTTTAGGGTTTTGAGGTTTTAGGGTTTACTGTTTAGGGTTTACATTTTAGGGTTTCGGGTTTAGCGTTTTAGGGTTTAGGTAGGGGTTTTAGGGTTTAGGGTTTAGGGTTTTGAGGTTTTAGGGTTTACGTTTTAAGGTTTTAGGGTTTAGGTGTTTAGGGTTTGAGGTTTAGGGTTTTAGGGTTTTACGTTTAGGGTTTTAGGGTTTGGGAGTTTAGGGTTTTAGGGTTATAGGGTTTTGTGTATTTTGGCTTAAGGTGTTAGGGCTTAGGGTTTAGGGTCTTAGGGGTTTAGAGTTTAGGGCTTAGGGTTTTAGGGTTTTAGGGTTTTTGGGGTTTAGGGTTTAGGGTTTAGGGTTTAGGTTTTAGGGATTAGGATAGGGTTGGTTTTAGGGTTTTAGGGTTTTAGGGTTCTAGGTTTAAGGTTTTAGGGTTTTAGGGGTTTAGTGGTTAGAGTTTAGGGTTTTAGGGTTTTCGGAGTTTAGGGTTTAGGGTTTTAAGGTTTCAGTGTTTTAGGGTTTAAAGTAGTTTTTAGGGTTTTTAGGGTTTTAGCGTTTTAGGGTTTTAGGGTTTAGGGTTTAGGTTTTAGGGTTTAGGAATTTAAGGTTTCGGGTTTAAGGTTTTAGGGTTTAGGGTAGGGGTTTTAGGGTCTAAGGTTTAGGGTTTTAGGGTTTTAGGATTTTGGCTTAGTGTTTAGGGTTTTAGGATTTTAGTGTTTAGGGTTTTAGGGGTTTAGGGTTTTAGGGTTTAGGGTTTAGGGTTTAGGGTTTACGTTTTAGGGTTTCGGGTTTAAGGTTTTAGGGTTTAGGGTAGGGTTTGCGGGTTTTGGGTATGGTTTTAGGGTTTAGGGTAGGGTTTTAGGGTTTTGGGTTTAGGGTTTTGGGGTTTAGGGTTTTAGGTTATAGGGTTTTAGTGATTTGGTTTAAGGGTTTAGGATTTTGTGGTTTTGGGGGTTTTAGGTTTAGGGTTTTGGGGTTTAGGTTTAAGGGTTTAGGTTTTAGGGGGTTTAGGGTTTAGGGTTTAGGGTTTTGGTTTAGGGTTTTAGGGTTTTTAGGGTTTTAGGTTTTGGGCTTTGAGGTTTTAGGGGTTTAGTGTTTGGGGTTTAGGGTTAAGGATTTTAAGGTTTTAGGGGTTTAGTGTTTGGGGTTTAGTGTTTAGGGTTTAGGGCTTAGCGTTTCAAGGTTTAACGGGTTTTAGCGTTTAGTGTAGTTTTTAGGGTTTTAGAATTTTTTTGGTTTTAGGTTTAGGTTTAGGTTTAGGTTTTAGAGTTTAGGTTTAGGGTTTCGGTTTAAGGTTTTAGGGTTTAGGGTTTTAGGATTTTAGGATTTTAGGGTTTAGGTTTTAGTTGTTTTTTGGATTTAGGGCTTAGGGGTTTAGGGTTATAGGGTTTTATCAATTTTGGCTTGAGGGTGTAGGGTTTAGGGTTTAGGGTTTTAGGGGTTTAGGGGTTTAGGGTTTAGGGTGTAGGGTTTAGGATTAGGTTTTAGGGTTTAGGGTTTTAGGGTTTTTGGGGTTTAGGGTTTAGGTTTGAGGTTTTACAGATTTAGGGTTTTACGGTTTAGGGTTTAGGTTAAGTATTATGGTCCAGAGTTTTAGGGTTTAGGGTTTAATGGTTTTATGGGTTTAGGGTTTTTGGGTTTAGGGTTTTAGGGTTTAGGGTTTTAGGGTTTAGGGTTTAGGTTAAGGATTATGGTTTAGAGTTTTAGGGTTTTAGGGGTCTAGGGTAATAGTGTTTAGGGTTTATGGTTTACGGTTTAATGGTATTATAGGTTTAGGGTTTTTGGGTTAGGTTTTACGGTTTAGGGTTTAGGGTTAAGGATTATGGTTTAGAGTTTTAGGGTTTAGGGTTTAAGGTTTTACGGGTATAGGGTTTTTGGGTTTAGGGTTTTTAGGGTTTAGGGGGTTTAGGTTTAGGGTTTAGGGTTTTTGGTTTAGAGTTTAGGGTTTAGGGTTTTAGTGTTTTACGGTTTTAGGGTTTTAGGGTTTTGGGGTTTAGGGTTTTAGGATTTACGATTTTAGCGTTTAGGGTTTTAGGATTTAGGGTTTAGGATATTAGGGTTGGAGGGTTAAGGGTTTTATGGTTAAGGGTATTTGGTTTGGAGGGTTTAGGGTTTAGGCTTTTTGGGTTTTGGGTCTTGGGTTTAAAGTTGTAGGGTTTAGAGTTTTAGGTTTTAGCGTTTTAGTGGTTTAGGGTTTTGGATTTAGGGTTAACGGTTTTTAGTGTATTAGGGTTTAGGGTTTGGGTTTTGGGTTTAGGGATTTAGGGTTTAGGGTTTTACGGTTTTAGGGGTTTAGGGTTTTACGGTTTAGGGTTTTGGGTTTTTAGGGGTTAAGGGTTAAGTGTTTAGGGTTTTGGGTTTTAGGGGTTTAGGGTTTTAGGTTTAAGGTTTGGGTTTAGGGTTTAGGTTAATGGGGTTTTAGGGGTTTTACGGTTTGGAGTTTAGGGGTTACGGGTTTAGAGTTTTAGGTTTTTTGGTTTTAGGGTTTAGGTTTTAGGGTTGTACGAAGTTAGGGTTTTAGGGTTTTTTGATTTTTAGAGTTTAGGATTTAAGATATTAAGGCTTAGAGGGTTGTTAAGGGTTTTAGGGTTAAGGGTAATAGGGTTTGAGGGTTTTAGGGTTTAAGGTTTTTGGGTCTTAGGTTTAAAGTTTTAGGGCTTATGGGTTTAGGGATTTAGGGTTTTAGGGTTTTAGAGGTATTGGGTTTTAGGGTTTAGGGTTTACGGTTTTGGGTTTAGGATTTAGGGTTTTAGTGTTTAGGCTTAGGGTTTTAGGGGTATTGGGTTTAGGGTTTAGGGTTTTAGGGCTTTCGGGGTATTGGGTTTTAGGGTTTAGGGTTTACGGTTTGGGTTTAGGGTTTAGGGTAAAAGGGATTTAGGGTTTTAAGTGTTTAGGGTTTAGGGTTTTAGGGGTTTAGGGGTATTGGGTTTAAGGTTTAGGGTTTTAGTGCTTAGGGTTTAGGGTTTTAGGGTTTTAGGGGTATTGGGTTTAGGGTTTAGTGTTTTAGGGTTTTCGGGGTATTGGGTTTTAGCGTTTAGGGTTTAGGGTTTTGGGTTAAGGGTTTAGGGTTAAAGGGATTTAGGGTTTTAGTGTTTAGGGTTTAGGGTTTGGGTTTAGGGTTTGGGTTTTTAGGTTTAGAGTTTTATGTTTTTAGCGTTTTAGTGGTTTAGGGTTAACGATTTAGGGTTAATGGTTTTAGGGCTTTAGGGTTTTGGATTTTAGTTATTTAGGGTTTAGGGTTTAGGGTTTTAGGGTTTAGGGTTTTATGGTAAAGGGTTTAGGGTTTTACGGTTTAGGGTTTAGGTTAATGGGTTTAGGGTTTTATGGTTTATGGTTTAGGGTTGAGGGTTTAGGGTTTAGAGTTTTAGGGTTTAGGGTTTAGCGTTTTGATTTTAGGGTTTTATGGTTTTAGGGTTTTAGGTTTGAGGGTTTTACGTTTTTGGATTTTACGGTTTTAGGATTTAGGATTTAGGGTTTAGGGTTTAGAGTTTTAGGGTTTGGGGTTGAGGGTTTTACGATTTTTGGGTTTAGGGTTTTAAAGTTTTAGGGTTTTTGGGTTTGTGGTTTTATGGTTTTAGGGTTTAGGGTTTTAGGGTTTCGGGGTTTAGGGTTTTAGGCTTTTAGGGTTTACGGTTTATGGTTTACGGTTTTAGGTTTTAGTGTTTACGATATTAGGGTTAGAGGGTTAAGGGTTTTAGGGTTAAGGGTATTAGGGTTTGAGGGTTTTAGGGTTTAAGGTTTTTGGATCTTGGTTTAAAGCTTTAGGGTTATGGGTTTAGTGGTTTAGGGTTTTAGAGTTTTAGGGGTATTGGGTTTTAGGGTTTGGGGTTTACGGTTTTGGGTTTAGGGTTTAGGTTAAAAGGGATTTAGGGTTTTAGTGTTTAGGGTTTAGGGTTTTAGGGTTTTAGGGGTATTGGGTTTAGGGTTTAGGGTTTTAGGGTTTTCGGAGTATTGGGTTTTAGGGTTTAGGGTTTACGGTTTTGGGTTTAGGGTTTAGGGTAAAAGGGATTTAGGGTTTTAAGTGTTTAGGGTTTAGGGTTTTGGGTTTCGGGGTCGTGGGTTTAGGTTTAGGGTTTTTCGACGTTGTTTTAGGGTTTGGGTTTCGGGTTTTTCGGGGTTTGGGTTGGGTTGGGTTTTCGGGTTTTCGGGGGTTTGGGTTTTAGCGTTTAGGGTTAGGTTTTTGGGTTAAGGGTTTAGGGTTAAAGGGATTAGGGTTTTAGTGTTTAGGGTTTAGGGTTTGGGTTTACTGGGTTTGGGGTTTTTAGGTTTAGAGTTTATGTTTTTAGCGTTTTAGTGGTTTAGGTTAAGGATTTAGGGTTAATGGTTTTAGGGCTTTAGGGTTGTGGATTTTAGTTATTTAGGGTTTAGGGTTTAGGGTTTTAGGGTTTAGGGTTTTATGGAAAGGGTTTAGGGTTTTCCGGTTTGGGTTTAGGTTAATGGTTTAGGGTTTTATGGTTTAGGTTTAGGGTTGAGGGTTTAGGGTTTAGAGTTTTAGGTTTAGGGTTTAGCGTTTTGATTTTAGGGTTTAGGGTTTAGGGTTTTAGGGTTTTAGGGTTTTAGGTTTAGGGTTTTTACGTTTTTTGGATTTTACGGTTTTAGGATCTTTAGGATTTAGGGTTTAGGTTAGAGTTTTAGGGTTGGGGGTGAGGTTTTACGTTTTTGGGTTTAGGGTTTTAAAGTTTTAGGTTTTTTTGGGGGGGGTTTGTGGTTTTATGGTTTTAGGTTTCGGGGTTTAGGGTTTCAGGTTTTAGGGTTTACGGTTTTTATGGTTTCCGGTTTTAGGTTTTAGTGTTTACGATATTAGGGTTAGAGGGTTAAGGGTTTTAGGGTTAAGGGTTTAGGGTTTGAGGGTTTTAGGGTTTAAGGTTTTGGGTCTTGGTCTAAAGTTTTAGGTTTATGGGTTTAGTGGTTTAGGGTTTAGAGTTTTAGGGGTATTGGGTTTTAGGGTTTGGATTTACGGTTTTGGTTTAGGGTTTAGGTTAAAAGGGATTTAAGGTTTTAGTGTTTAGGGTTTAGGGTTTTAGGGTTTTAGGGGTATTGGGTTTAGGGTTTAGGGGTTTTCGGGATTGGTTTGAAACGTTAGGTTTAGGTTTTCAGTTTAGGTCTAGGTTTAAAGGATTAGGGTTTTAGGGTTTACGGTTTTTTTGGGTTTAGGGTTTAGGGTTTTAGGGTTTAGAGTGGGTTTTTAGCGGTTAAGGGTTAAGGGCTTAGGGTTTTGGGTTTTAGGGGTTTAGGGTTTAGTTATGGGCTTAGTGATTACTTTTAGGGTTTAGGTTTTAGGGTTTAGAGTTTTAGGATTTTTGGATTTAGGTTTTAGGGTTTAGGGTTAGGGTTTTAGGGTTTTGGGTTATAGGGTGTAAGGGCTTTTTTGGTTTAGGGGTTTAAGGGTTTAGGGTTTAGGGTTTAGGGTTTAGGGTTTAGTGTTTTACGGTTTTATAGTTTTAGGGATTTAGGGTTTAGGGTTTAGGGTTTAAGGTTTACGTTTAGGGTTTTGGGTTTAATTTTAGCGTTTAGGGTTTTTTGGGCTTTAGGATTTTAACATTTAGGGTTTAGGTTTAGGGTTTTTAGGGTTTTGGGTTTAGGGTATAGGATTTAGGGTTTAGGTTAATGGGTTTAGCGTTTAACGGTTTAGGGTTTAGGGTTAGGTTTAGAGTTTTGGTTTTTGGTTTTAGGTTTTAGGGGTTTAGGGTTTAGTGTTTAGGTTTTTGTTGGTTTAGGGTTTTAACGGTTTTACGGTTTTTACGGTTTAGAGTTTTTGGGTTTTAAGGTTTTTGGGATTTAGGTTTTAGGATTTAGGGTTTTAGGGTTTTAGGGTTTTCGGGTTTAGGTTTAGGTTTAGGGTATAAGATTTAGGGTTTGGGGTTTAGGGTTTTGGCTTTTAGGGTTTTGAGTCTAGGGTTTAGAGTTTTAGGGTTTTATGGTTATAAGGATTTTAGGGTTAGGTTTTAGGGTTTTAGGGTTTTATTGTTTAGGGTTTAGAGTTTAGGGTTTTAGGATTTTAGGTTTTAGGGTTTAGGGCTTTTGGGTTTTAGGATTTTAGTGTTTTAGGGTTTGGGTTTAGGTTTTAGGGTTTAGGGTTTAAGGTTAGGGTTTTAGGTTTAGGGTTTAGGTTTTTAGGTTTTAGGGTTTTACGATTTAGGAGATTTTATGGTTTGGATTATGTTTTCGGTTTAGCGTTTAGGGTTTTAGGGGTTTAGGTTTATGGTGTTTAGTGTTTAGTTTTTAGGGTTTAAGAGTTTAAGGTTTAGTGTTTAGGGTTTTTGGGTTTTAAGTTTTAGGGGTTCGTGTTTTAGGGTTTAGTATTTAGGGTTTAGGTTTTAGGCTTTAGGATTTTAGGTTTTTAAGGTTTTAGTGGTTTCCAGTTTAGGATTAGGGTTTAGGGTTTTAGGGTTTTAGGATTAATTGTTTTAGGGTTTTAGGGTTGTAGGGTTTTAGGGGTTTAGGGGTTAGGGTTTTAGGGTTTCGGATATTAGGTTTAGTGTTTGTCGGGTTTGGTGTTTATGGTTTAAGGTTTAGGGTTTAGAGTTTTGGGCTTAGGTTTTGGGGTTTTTGGGTTTAAGGTTTAGGGATTAGCGTTTGGTTTAGAGTTAGGGCTTAGGTTTTAGGGTTTTAGGGTTTTTAGTGTTTTTGCTTTAGGTTTAGGTTTTAGGGTTTAGAGTTAGGATTTAAGAGTTTAGGGTTTAGGTTTTAGGGTTTAGGGTTCTAGAGGTTTAGGGTTTCGAGTTTTAGGGGTTCAGTGTTTTTAGGGTTTAGGGTTTAGGGTTTAGGTTTTAAGCTATAGGGTTTTAGGGTTTTACGATTTAGGATTTAGTGTTTAGGGTTTAGGGTTTTAGGGTTTAGGGTTTTAAGGGTTTAGTATTTTAGGGTTTTGGGTTTAGGGTTTTAGGGTTTAGGGTTTTAGTGTTTAGGATTTTAGGATTTTAGGTTTAGGGTTTAGGGTTTAGGTTTATGGTTTAGGGTTTTAGTGTTTAGGTTTATGGCTTAGGGTATTAGGGTTTAGGGTTTAGGGTTAGAGTTTAGGGCTGACCAGTTTTAGGGTTTTAGGGTTTTTTGGGTTTAGGGTTAGGGTTTAGGGTTTTAGGGTTTTTGGGTTTAGGGTTTAGGGTTTAGGGTTATTGGTTTTAGGGTTTAGGTTGGGTTCTAGGGTTTGGGTTTGGTTTTAGATTTTAGGTTTAGGTTTTATGATATAGGTTTAGGGTTTTAGGGTTTATGGTTTTAGGGTTTAGATGTTTAGGGTTTTAGGGTTTAGGATTTTAGGATTTTGGGTTTTAGGGTTTTAGGGGTTTAGGGTTTTAGGGTATAGGTTTCCGGTTTAGGTTTTGGGTTTTAGGTGTTTGGGGTTTTCGGTTTGGGGTTTTACGGGGTTTGGGGTTTTGGGTTTAGGGTTTTAGGTTTTACGTTTTTGGGGTATAGGTTGGTTTAGGTCTACGGTTTTTGGTTTTTAGGGTTTTAGCGTTTATGGTTTTTGGCTAGGGTTTAGTGTTTTTAGGGCTTAGGGTATTAGGTTTAGGGTTTTAGATTTATGGTTTTGGGGCTTTAGGGTTTTAGGGTTTAATGTTTATATTTTTAGGGTTTAGGGTCTAGGGTCTAGGGTTTAGGTTTTTGGGTAGGGTTTTAAACAGTTTAGGTTTGAAGTTTTAAAGTTTTAGGGTTTAGTTTTAGGGTTTTAGGGTTATAGGGTTTTTGGGCTTTTGGCTTTAGAGTTTTTGTGTTTTAGGGTTTTAGCGCTTAGGGTTTAGGGAGGACAAGGTGGACAAACTGAACGAATTGGAAAAAGTTTACAAATTTGTCAAAGTGGACAACAGTAAAAGTGGACAAACTGTACATGGACAAACTGGAAAAACTACTCAAAAGACGAACAGGACGAACTGGCCCAACTGAACAAAGTGGACAACTGGAAAAAACTAGTTGAACTGAACGAGCCGGACAAAGTGACAAACGTCAATGGACAGCAGGACAAAGTTGACGAACTATACAAAGTGGACAAACTAGAAAAACTAGTCAAAATGGACCAAGAGGACAAACTGTACTAACTGAACAAAGTGACATACGGAGGGACAAATTAGATAACTGGACAATTGGACAACTGGACGAACTTGCAACTAGACAAACTACACGAATAGGACAAAGTGGACAAACTGAACGAATTGGAATAAGTGGACAATTGTCAAGTGGACAGCATGACGAAGTGGAGTAACTGGAAAACTAGTCAAGCGGACGAACAGGATGAACTAGACAAAGTGGAGAAACTGGATTGGACAAATTAGATAAACTGGACAAACTACTGGATAAACTGCAAACATGACAAAGTGAACAAAGTGGACAAACTAGACAAAGTGGACAAACGGACAAAGTGGAAAAACTGAACGAATTGGAATAAGTGGACTTTTTGTCGAAGTGACAATGGTCAAAAGTGGACCGAACTGTACAAGTGGACTAACTGGAAAAAACTAGTCAAATTGGACGAACAGGACAAATAGGACCAACTGGACAAATTTGACAAACTGGGCCAACTGGACAAACGAAACAAAGTGGACAAAACTAGACAACGTGAAGAAGTGGCAAATTGGACAAACAAGACCAATTAGACGAACTGGAAAAGTGGCAAATTTGTCAAAGTGGAAAAATAGCAAAGTGGATGAACTGAACAAGTGGACTCTGGAAAAACTAGTCAAACGGACGAACAGGACAACATGGATGAATTGGACAATTAAATAACTGGGGAAACTGGAAAATTTGACAAAACTGGACCAACTGGCAAACTGAACAAAGTGGACCAACTGGACCACTGGACAACTATACAAACTGAACAAAGTGGACAATTAGACAAACTGACACTGGCACATTTGACAATCTCGAACAGCTCGACAAACTTAATAAAACTAGACAAACATGGCAAACTGAACAAACTTGACAAAATGGAAAACTAGTCAACTGGACGAATAGGACAAAGTGGATAAACTATACGAATTGGACCAAAATAGACAAACTGGACATAGTGGACAAATTGGACATAGTGGACAAACTGATAAAGTAGATGAAGTGGACAAACAAGACAGCTGACAAACTTAAAAAGTTGGACAAACTGAACAATTGGACAAACTGTATAAACTGGAGAACTGCACAATTGGCTAATTGGACCAACTCGACAAAGTGGACTAACTGGACCAACTGGACAACTAGACGAATTGGACAAATTAGATAAACTGTCAAACTGGACAAATTTGACAAGCTTGACTAACTAGATGACTGGACACAAAGTGGACAAATGGACGAATTTGGAAAGTGGACAAACATGACAAAGTGGACGAATGAGACGAATTGGACATACGGACAACAAGACTTAACTGGACAAATTAATAAACTGGACCAACTTGCAAACATGACAAACTAGACAAACTGAACAAAGTGAACAAAGTTGACAAACTAGATGAACTGTAAAAAGTGGACAATTTTCAAGTGGACAAACTGTACAAAGTGGACGAACTGGAAAACTATTCAAACTGGACGACAGACAAATTAATAAACTGGGGAAATTGGACAAATTTGACAACTGGACCACTGGACAAACTGAACAAAATGCACAAATCGACAATGTGAAACAAATGGACAAACTGGACAACAAGACACATTAGACGAACTGGAAACAGTGGGCAAATTTGTCAAAGTGGACAAACAGGACAAAGTGGACGAACGTACAAAGTGGACTAACTGGAAAAGTAGTCAAAGTGGATGAACTAGCAAATTAAATAAACTGGGGAAACTGTAAAAATTTGAAAAACTGGACCAACTGGACAAACTGAACAAGTGGCAAACTGGACCAACTGGACAAACTGAACAAAGTAGAGAAAATGACAAACTGGACAAATTAGACAACTGGACCAACTGGACAAATTGGAAAAATTTGACATTCTCGAAAAGCTCGACAAACTTAACAAACTAGACAAACAGGACAAACTGAACAAACTTGACAAATGGAAAAACTACTCAAATTGGACGAACAGGACAAAGTGGACAACTGTACGAAGTGGACAAAGTGCACAAACTGGACAAGTGGACAAACTGGATAAAGTAGAAGAAGGAAAATAAAATTCTAAGAGAATTGGATAGATCAACTTGGCTAAAAGCTTCAGATCCTGGATAATAGATTTAATTCATCTAAATCTTTTTTTTTTAAACACAGATTTAAACGAGATAATAATTCTAATTCTTCATTCAATCTATTACAATACTCTCTGATTTGATTACATAAGCGTACTAACATAGATCTTCTAATAGTTTGAACACGGATAACAAGATCCTCCTATAGCTATATTTTCATCAATTTGTCTGATAGCATTTTCTAATCTTCTTAATATTCGAACATCATCATAATACCTCCTAAGCAGAGCAAGACGAATAGACATATTCTAGCAAAAGAAACAACATGATTAGATAATAACAAACTTATATTATCAAACTCATAAAAACTTTACTTACAGAAGATTGTACAGGACTTCAAACTCTAGCACACTTAAACTTCAAACTCACACTCACACTCACACTTATATTTTTTATAATTTTCTGATCTATAACCACCAAAGGAAACCCCCAGCTCCTTATATAATGGAGCATACAAAAAGATCCACTCTCATCCTACATGAGAGGACTTAAACCAAAAGCAACAGAAAAAGGAATGGCCCCCACAAGCCTCCAAACCATTTTTCAAAAGTTGATGGGCAATGGTACCTTAGGTGGAACAACTAATTGCCACATGGAATGCATACCCCCACCAAAGGTATAAAACAAACAACTTTATTTACAAGTGGCATCTCAAAGGCCCCCTACCAACTTCATGACAAAATATGTTCTCTGAGAAGATCTGAGAATATCTCTTTTTTACTAGATGCTAACTTTTCTTCCAAGTAATGATAACTAGCAACAACATCTTTTCTTCTCAGCATTTGTTGAATGAAGACATCATTTCTTCTATGCATGACACCTACAAGATATTATCAAGATATTATGTACAACCAACATTGATGGGACCACATTTCTATTCTTTTCTTTATACTAGCCAGACATTGAAGAAAATAGTCCTCAGGTTCAACTCATCAAACAATTCCAATCATGTACATGTCATTCAAATGATGAAGAATTTGAAGGAGAATGGTCGATACCATCTGATGAAGATCTTGGTATCCACATTCGTGTCCTCACTGCCCCTCA
>JAAGOE010000079.1:0-49080 GCA_013350335.1 Chimonanthus salicifolius | reverse complement strand
CTGTTGAAGCCCATTTGAGCCCCATGAATAGGTGGGTTTTAAAGGTCTTGCCTTGTATTGGTGTATAAAATTTCATCTTAAATAAATAAGTAAAATCATACTTTTTAAGGCCCTTAAAGTTCAATTTATTTAATAGTGGAAATTCTGAGTGGATCAATAGGTCACGTTAACTCAAATTGGAGTCTGAGTAGGTGCAATACACCAAGGGTAAGTGGTGGGACGAAACTGGGTCCTTGATGGGCCCCACAAGCCCAAGAAGCCAAGATCTCAAGAAAATCCCATGCAATCTAGGGCTTGCGAGAAATTTGTTGGTTATATTCAATATAGATAAATACATGCATATTGGGACTAATGTTTACCCTAATGTATATATCTACAAAAAGGACAATGTAGCGCGAGCCACTCACACCATACTATAGGATGCAATGAGAGGCTCACCTTCATGCACAGTCGATAGATAGAGCCTAAAATAGTCATGTTCACGGGTTGGTTCGGGACAGATTCGAGTCGGCTTTGTCAAAAAAGGCCCGAGCATGTATATCTACAAAGCCTAAGACCATCTGAAGCCCCAACCATTGTTTAAAGCCAATTTATTTCGCACCTGCATTGTTTTTATTTTTGTAATTTGAAAATCTAACCATACAAATTGAAAGTAAACTTAAGGACCTCTGTCAGTTAAAATTTCAATTCAAATCAATATCTAGCCACTTGATCTTAATAGTCAAAGTTGGATGACATCCTTAAAAAAATTCAATGCTTGGTGATTTTGACCACTAAAATAGCGTGGCTAGAAATTGATTTTGAATGAAATTTTGACACATGGGGTCTTTAGTCTACTTTCGATTGTACAGTTGCAATTTACAAAGCAAAAACTAAAAAATAAACTAGTTCCAAATACAACCTTATGATATAGTATATAACATAAAATAAATAATGGGTCTAAAGCCCAACGGGCTTCGAGGGCTTTAAGTAAAAGCCGAGCACGGTCCGTCAGACAAAAATCTTGTCCAAGCTGTGTATTTAA
The DNA here is from genome assembly GCA_013350335.1 of Chimonanthus salicifolius. Classification (NCBI taxonomy): domain Eukaryota; kingdom Viridiplantae; phylum Streptophyta; class Magnoliopsida; order Laurales; family Calycanthaceae; genus Chimonanthus; species Chimonanthus salicifolius. The sequence continues at coordinate 48,056 of JAAGOE010000079.1, read as the reverse complement.
GTAGGTTTTCAGCCGTCTTCGCAGGTTCGGACAAATGAACACCCTACCAAAATTGACCTTAACTAGATGATAATAGCTATTAGAAGCCTATGAATTCTCAATTGGGGTTAATCGAATCAAGGCATTTTGTGTCCAGAAACCAAGATGAACAATTCTTGCCAAAGAAGCCCCATGTATGTAAGCTAGGCCCAAAAAACAGCATGCAACATCTTAGGGTTGCCACCATTCATCCACATAATTTCCTTGCAGAAATGGTAATCAAGGTTCAAATTCTTAACAAACTGTGCATTGCATTGGAACTCTATATACTAATGTTTTTTTTTTTTTTAAACATTAACTGATAAATTCCATTAAATAGAGGGAGAGTCATAAGAAGGCACTGAGTATAGAGAGATATACTCAGATCTGAAGAAAAGCAGGAAAAGAAACAAAATAAGGCAGGAAAGAAAGAAAAACAAATCCAACATACAACAATATACCACCCCAACAATAAACCCCAAATCCCAAGGTGGCAATAGGAAAAATTCCAGAGCCGGTATTTATAACTGAACACCCGCTTTCGCCAAGAAGTCTGCAATGCAATTTGCTGAACGAGGTGTATAAGTGAAAGTGATGTTACCCAAATGGCACAAGCTCCAAATGTCCCTAACAATACAGACCAACCTCCACGGGGGAAACTTCTATTAATAGCCCAGGAGATGACATTAGTTGAGTCACCTTCGATAATGAGGTTACCGCCCCTAAAACTTGACCAGATCTGAAATGTTATCCTAATTGCTCTCAACTCAGCCTCATTTGACTCCATTACCCTCACTGATTCAGAAAAAGCTGCTAACATTCTACCCATATCATCATTTAGCACACCCCCAATACTTGTCGGCCCTGGCTGCACCATCCACATTGAATTTACAAAATCCCATGGGAGGTGCAACCCATTTAGCTAAGCGCTTGCTGCCTCTACCAATCCCTTTCATACATCCATCCCAAGATAAATAAAAATCCTCTGGAGCTAAACCCTAAAACTTTTTACACACGGACAGCCAACCAATCATCTGCCATTTTGCTTTCTCAAAAACATCTCTAGAACTACCTCTCTTACCCTAAAAATCATTCCATTGCGCTTTTTCCAAATTGTCCAAAAGACGGCGAACAAAACCATTTTCAAGGCCATTTTAAGTCTACCTGTAAAAGGGCTCCCCATCCAAGCCACCCAGTAAGTCCTCACTCCACTTCCAAAAACTCACGAGCAACCAAACAAGCCTAGGAACAAAAACCACATAGCTCCCATGAATCGACACTTACATAATAGATGGTCCATCGACTCCTCTGCAACCTCACACAAAGTACAAACTGTCGAAGCCTCTTCTGGTATAACATGTCTCCTCTTAATATTACTCCTCACAAGGATCCTATTTTCAAAGCCGACCACACAAAGAACTGGACTCTAGGGGAATCTTGTTATTCGAAGCCAAATTTCAAATAGGGAATGAGAATGAGATTGTTGTATACACAGATCGTAAGATTGATTTACTGAAAAGACCCAGACGGTTCCAAGGACTAGATCCATTTGTCCTCCACCCCAGCCCACAACCTAATATCACTAAAGATTCTAGTCAACTCTTGGTGGGAGAACATCTCAAATTCCTTCAAGGTCCTTCTAAAGGGAATGATCCATTGTGGTGCACCATTGACCTCTCTGTAGTAATCACTGACCAAAGATTTCCCGATTAAGAGCCATCCTAAATAGTCTGGGAAAAAGTACCATTCATGGACACTCCCCCACCGAGATATCTTTCCAGAACATCACCCTCAGACCATTGCCAACCTGCAGTCTAGTCCCCCTTCGAAACGTTTCCCCAATCTTTCCTTCACCATTCCCAATCTTCATTAAGACTTTCACCACTGATGCTCTAGCAACTCTACTACCTAACCTCCATTCCCCAAGGTCATCCAAACCATATCTCGTTGATAAAACCTTTCTCTAAAGGGCCTCTTTCTCCGACGCAAATCTCCACAACCATTTACTAAGGAGGGTATGCTTCCCATCTCTAATACTATACAATCCCACCCCACCATTCTCCCTTGTGTCTCTAGTCTCTTCCCAATTCACTAGGTGGGATTTTCTCCTGTTTTCATTTCCTTCCCAAAGGAAGTCTCTTTGGATTTTCTCTAGTCTTTTTGCCACCCCTTTAGGTATTTCAAACAAGGCAAGATAGTAAGTGGAGAGATTCACCAAGCATGATTTAATTAGAGTCCATCTACCCCCAGTTGAGAGGTAAGATTTACTCCAAGCATTCAACTTTTTTTTTAATTCTTTCTAGCACAGGTTCCGAAAACACTTTTGATCTCGGATTCCCACCAACTGGAAGACCAAGATATATAAAAGGAATCTTGCCAACAGCATACACCTATCTCCCTTGCCAATCCCTCAAGTTCCTCCGTCTCAACCCCCAAACCAATGATGTTACTCTTTCCTAGGTTTATCCTCAATCCTGATACGAGTTCAAAGCATCTTAGGACCGCTCTTACCCCAAATAGTTCCTCACTAGACGCTTCGCAAAATAGTAATGTATCATCCGCAAACTATAAGTGACTAATTGACCAATTACCTGGTGAGACCTCCAATCCTTTAATGAGATTTAAATGCTTGGCCCGAAACATGAGACCATTAAGTGCATCGGCTACTAAGGTGAAGAGAAATGGGGATAACAGGTCCCCCTGACGTAAGCCCCTGGTGGCAGAAATTGATTCTGTGGGTGAGTCATTCACCAAAATTGAGTAGGATAACTCTTGGACGCAAGCCCTCAACCATCTCCGCCATCTAGTGCCAAACCCCATCCTTCAAAATAGATAGTCCACAAATTCCCACCTAACATGATCATAAGCCTTCTCCATATCCACTTTTAAAAGCACACCCCTTAGGCCATCCTTACGTTTCGCGTGGATAATCTCATTCGCTATCAATACTCCATCCAAGATCTGTCTCCCCTCAATAAAAGCCCCCTGTGATCCCTGACTAACCCTCCTAGGACCGAACTAAGCCTCGCAGCTAGTACTTTGGCCAACAACTTATATACGCACTCCACTAAACTTATCGGTCTATAGTGAGCAAGCTCTGAAGCTTCTTCCTTTTTGGAGATTAAGGTTACCAAGCAATGTTTAAGGCTCTTGTTTAAAATCTCTCTTCTATGAAATTCCTTAAAGAATCTTAGGAAATCCACCTTTATAATATCCCAGCACCTCCTAAGGAATTTGAAATTGAAACTATCAGGACCCGAAGCCTTATCCCCATCTATGTTGTGGAGTGCCTCCAACACCTCTACCTCCTCAAACTCCCTTTCTAGCCATGCTACCTTTTCAGTGGTGAGAGAGCCAAAGTTAACCCCTTCAAGAAGAGGATAGCAAGAATCCTCCTAATCTCCCAATCTATCCCTCCCAAAATTACTAAGAGAAAAACGGATCGGTCTAGGGTTAGAAGCAGTGATCTCTTCTCTAGAGGAACCAACCTCAGTTCTCCCACTAGATCACTAGATCTAGGCCCATCTCCCCTAGAGGCATGGAAAGTATTAGTAGGAACTGAATGGGAAAGGACAAAAGGTTGGGTAGCACCTGGACCAAATAGAGTTGATTCCGAGACATGTTGTTGGCCAATACGGCTGTCGTAGGAAGCTGGAAGAAATGAGTGAGGTGGCGAGAGGCGCTCTCCTCCCCCGCTAAGAATCCCCGCTGAAGATGAGTATATACCGATAAGTCAAGTCTGTTGTTGCCCCAAGATGATGGTGCTGAAGACGCCTAGAGACTTGCTGTTGACTGACAAGAGGCGCCACTGAGCCTCGTCCGGTATAGACTGAAAAGGATAAAGAGCAAATCCCAACTCGACAGAGCCAGGCATAATATGTGCGTAACTATGAGGAAAAAACAAATGAGACAAGGGTGAGGGAGCACCTGCAGGAGGAGAGAACCTGGCAATCTGATCTGAAGGATGAGGCATAGCATGGGGGAACGAATCAGACACAGTCGCAGGCACTATAGTTGGAGGCAGTGAGCTCCTCCTGGCCAGACTACCTTCACTATTTGGGCAAAGATGGAACAAAGTGACCCCTAACTGCTGCTCTAATCTCATTTTTTTCAATCCAATCTCCTCCCATTGACCAAGACAGATTTCAACATATTTATCATAGCTCTTGCTTTAGCCATACGATGGAAAAATTTGGTGTTTCTGTCCCCATCTTTCAACCAAGTTGCCCTCGACTTCTGTCTCCACTCCACTTCCTCCCTCCTGAGTAAGCCCACAGTTTTGACATACATAAATGTTTCTCTAAGTGTTCCCCCTCCAACAAGTCTCTTTCTTCCTCCAATCTTTCCCAATCCCCAAGTAATTCCGATACATGGTCCTTCTCCTCAAGTAAGCTGCCCATTCCTCTTTGCACCACACTTTTATCTTAGACTTTAACAGTTTCAATTTTCTATGCAAACAAAAGCCAGCCCACCCCTCAACCTCAAGTTAATTCCACCACACTTTCATTTTTACTAAGAACTCCTTATGATCCAAGCAAGTATTATTGAAACGGAATGTCTTGGGGGCCCCAGTCATCCTCCATGCTGAGAAGAATTGGCTAATGATATGAGACTGGTCTTCTAAGTTTAACTTGCATTCCACCACTGAAAAGTTCTTCCCATTCAGCTGATACTAAGAACCTGTCCAATCTGCTCATAGAGGGACTCCCGTGATCCATTCGACCACCATGTAAATCTACCACCCAACAATGGATAATCTACCAGTTGGCAAGAGTTGATGCAATCTGAAAATTCCCCCGAGTATCTCGCAGTGCGACCCCTCCTCTCAAAAGGAAATCGTACTGCATTAAATTTCTTCAGTTGAAAATTTTCTTCCTAGAACTGTATCTTTTCCGCCTCCTGAATGTGGACCATATACATTAGTAATCATCACCTCAACATCTTCCTCGATCAATTTCCCTTTCACAAAGAGAGTTATAGTACCCATGATTGACTCCACCGCCCAAAACACTTCAGATTTCCATAGTATAATGAGACCACCGGAGTTTCCCGCAGCTGGTTTAGCTCTCCAAGACGCTGATCTAACTCCCCAAATCTCCCTAACATCCTTGCTAGTAAACTCTTCTCTTTTTGTTTCTTGGATCAAAACCAAATCAGTCTGATTTTTTCTGAGTATCCCACGAATAGCTCTCCTTTTTAGTCTGAGGCCCAAGCCTCTCACATTCTAAGATATTACTTTCATTGGTTAACCATTTTCTTCCCTTGGATCAAACCTTTCTTCTTGGAGGTATACATTTTTAGAAGGTTTGATGTGCCTGTAGATTCCTTCCGCCTTGGTGCCCTACCCGAATGTCTCGAGTCCAAAGATCGGCGATCTCTATCCTCTATCAATTTCAAAGCCTCTTCAGCTGAGTTTAAATCCAGAAATTTGATTCCCATCTTGCTTCTTGCATACAAATTTTTTCTTGCATCCTCTTTACTGCACCCTAACTTGGAGGCTAAAACAGTCACACCTGCTCGGTACACCTTACTTTCACCATCAGTGTTGATCAAGTCCACATCCAATGACTTCTCCTTCAAAGAAGCAGTATTAGAGATCTTGATGCTGCATTTTACAATTTCTTCTTCAGAAAGAACTTGAATTTCGTCTTCCACGTCTGCTTCAAGCAGGAAAGATGGAGTGCTCTTTGTTTTCTCAACCTCTGAGTCAACCCCGTGGCATAGATCAGGCATAGAACATGAACGAAGGAAGGTCGAAAAACCCTGTCTGTTCCTTGTAGACCGCCAACCCGCCCTTTCTTCCTCCTCGGAATTGAATTCCCCAATTTCTTGCATTCTTGTAGACGAGCCATCAATCCCTACCAACTGATCACTTTTTTTCTTTCACTGTTTTTTCCTTTCAATTTTTTTCAGCCATTATTTTTTCTCTTCTGTTCCTGTCTCAGTTTTCTCTTTGTAGGGATCAAAGATTTCGCCTAGGTAAAGAGAGGGTCATCCTCTTCCTGTTCTTCGATTAGTGTTGTCTCTACAACCTCTCTGCGCACCTGTTTTTTTTCTTTTCCAAACAGAATTTTCGCTGTGGAGGAAATGGAGTTTGCCGCAGTATTCTGCTTAGACAAGGAGGGACTCGGGCTTGAGATAGCATCAGGAACTGTGTCAGTCGTCTTCGAAGAATCCAGGGAGAAGAGTTCTTCAGAGTTTGCTGGCCCACGAAGGTGTTGTAGTGCTGGATTTAGATTTTGGGCCCCATCTTGGATCCAATCAGCAGGCAGGCCTTGATACTGGGCTTTAACTAATGAGTCCGCATGAAGCAAAGCCCGGTTCTGATCCATACCCGATAAAGGCGAAAGACCCTCTAAGGCTCGGGACCCGACTTTTGAGTCGCCAGCTATATCCCCACTAACTTTTCGACTACCGCAGCCCTCCTTTTCCTCTCCGCATTTATTTTCTACCTTATCTTCCGCCGACCCTTTCTGTCTATTGGATTGAAAGATGAAAGGGATAACTTCCTCCAACACTTACGACACCGAAATGCCAGAGGGACGATTGCGTGTCTGAATAGAGAAGTGCTTCCCGCCGTCTTCCATCAGCGGTTGATCGTCTCGAGATTTGGAAGTGTCAGAAGGTGTTTGGGTCTTGGGATCCCCAACGTCCCCCGTGCGACTCCCCTTCGTCCGGCGAGGGTTACTTCCGGAGATCTAGAATTCAAGGAGGAACTCTTGCCAATATGCTCCTATTTTCTTAGGCCAATCTTCAAGTACCCAATCTTCAACATAGGAAACCTCGCGGATCTGGACTTTATGGACTCCATCAGAAACCCTACTTTCCACTTCCGATGGGATGGGTTTGTTATTGTCCACCTCCACCAACAATCTCAGAGCATAAAAATCTTTCTTTTGGAGATTATCTTCCTCAATCTCAATGATTCTTCCCTGAAGACTTCCAAAGGTAGAAATGGAGCTTTCGTCCCAAGCCACTAGAGGAAAACCAAAGCAGTGGATCCAAGTCCAGTGAGCCGACGGAGATAAACCCAAGTGCCAGAGTTCTGTGGATGAGAAGAAACCAGACCATACTGGGTTTACCAGCCATTCCTGAGCCTCCTCCGATGTCCAAGTTGAGATAAGGAAAGTATCATCACCAAGCCAGCGTACTACTGAACTGTTAATGCCAAAGTCTTCACAAAAGAGTCGAACTTCAGAGGGAGTGATATGGCGATCAGTTGATGCAACAATGGATCTAGATAACCACACATATGCCTCATCTAATGCCTGTTTCGACATTGAGATATAAAAAGAAGGTGTCTTTTTTAACGGTGGAGGAGGTTCCTTCTCCGTAGATCTCAGAATTTCCTCCCACGATTGAATCCGAGACAGAGTTGGATTTGTTGTTCTAACACTAGATTCCAGATTAGGGAGGTAATTCATCATCTTGGATTGGTCGGATCTTGGGACCTCTGTAACTTGTTTTTTTTATCCTTCCCAAACAAAGCCTTTTGGGTTACAATTTGTCTGTCACCAATCCAGCTACGGTTGGAGCCCTTAATAGCTCGCATTGCCGCTTCCTCTCCACATATCCTCACGAATGCAAATTTCTGGCCCTTTAGAGTACGCTTCTCTGGGATATAGACGTCTGCCACACGACCCCACTTGTTGAAGAACTCCCATACCCCTCTTCTGGAGACGGAATCAGGAAGATTCTCCACGAAGATGGTGATTGCTGCCGCTTGCTGGTAGCACCTCTGCCGCTTGTTGACGACGTCCTGCCACTTTGATGCCTTTGAATGGTGATTCTCGCCCCATGCTTGCCGGAAGCCTTCGTCCAGGTAATCTCTCTGCTCCTGAGCTCTAGGTCTCCACTCTCTCCTCAATTTTTTTTAGTTTTGGAAAGAAATGGTTAGAAATCATTTCATAATGACATTGAAATTTGAAAAATCGATGAAATGTGATATACTAATGTTCATCGATGGAATTTCTTTAGGCCATGCTTGATTTAATTGATAATCATTTTATGACATTACCCTAAGTCGTATTTTTTGGTCAAAAACTGATTCATTGACCCTTAATGGTCCAAAAAAAATTGGCACAACAATAGCCAATTCTGTAACGACCCGACCTGATAATTCGGGGTTTTAGGGAGATTAGCGTATCTCTAAAGGTGTTTTCTGGGGTTTCAGTAGCAGTGGTTAGTGCTTGGGCTCTCTAGCAAGCCCAAGTTGGCCCAATTCCAAGCTCATGAGCTTAAGGGGCATTTTAGTAATTTTACACTTTGTGTGCTTATTTTGAAAAAAAATATTTGAAATTACACTCAGAACTTAGAAATTGAACAGTTAGATCCCCGACATTGCACACACCTCCCCTCAGTTAGAAACACTTGAAAAATATAGAAACCCGCACACACTCCCTTTTGATGTTTTGATTTTAATTTTCTCGAGTTTAAAAAATAATATTTCAAAATTCTCTCCAAGCTTTTGTTTGCAATGAAATGGTATTTTTAGGTAAAGTATTTCTAAAGAATTTAACAAATTTTTTTGGAATTTTAAAAGAGGTGTTTTGAATAATCGAATTCCAAAATTCCAAAACTTTTAATTTATGTCTACTCTTTTAACATCGAACTTCTATTTTTTAAGCAAAACAAATTTTTAAAATTCAGAATTTTAATCTGAACCCTTATTTTTATGATTAAATTATTTCCTTGAAGTAGTTAGGCAAAAAATAAATATGAGAAAACATCTTAAAAATCCCCAACTCGTGTGGGCCCTATGGAACCCACACCCCCTTGTCACGGTAACCCTAATTTCCTTTTATCGTATCTTCTCTCCTTTTCTTTCCCATACGCCGCCCAACCCTCCTTCCCTCAATCTCCTGACCATCGGTTGTCACTGAAGAAAATTCCAAGTGTGAGTTTCTCATCTTTAGCCTCATCGTATCCCCTAAGCTTAACCCACCATTGAAGCCCATTGAAGCCCATCTAATTGTGCCTTCCCCAACACAAACATGTCACAGCCTTCCACCTTTAGCAGCCAGCCAACCAATGAGTTTTCTAAGGTATGCTTTTGATTCCCTTGCTTAGCATACTTCATTAAATTAGTTTTGATTTAAAACATTGCAAACAGTAACTGGCCACCTTAGTTGTCAACCTTTTCTAGCATTTTCCCTACTTGTATTTTTATCCACCTTATTTTATTTAAAAGTATTATTTTTATTATTATAACTTTTAATTGTTGGTTTTCTTATTTTATTTCATGGAGTAAAGTTAGAAGTTTTCATTATTTAGTTCCATGCTTTATCTTCATTTTTATTCAGTTTTAAAAGAAAACAAAGTAATTTCTAGATACTTTGGACTTTCTTATTAATTGTTAGTTTTTGTTTCTTCAATCGGATTCTCATTGAATCTAATAATTATTATTATTAATATTTCTTTATTATATTTGATTTCCTTATTTTGACAAAGAGGTAGTGTGTATGTTTTTTTTTTAAAAAAAAAAAAATTGACATTTGATTATGGAGTCTTGTTTTTTTTTTTTCCTTACAAAAATTTGAAGCATCAAGTCGACTTTGTGTAAAGTTTTTCTTTTTCCCAAATAGCTTTGGTTTACCTTGGGGATGTCATCCTTCTTTTTAATTTAGTTTATTTGACTAGAGAATCTAATAACGTGGGTTTTGAAAATGATTTCTTCTTAGCCTATGTTACCACATTTTACTCAATCGAATTAAAATTTGGTCTTTCCAAAATAATTTTTGCAGATAAAGAGATCTCTTCAATCCAAACTGAACCTTATCACACAGTTTTCACTGACACATTAGGTGAGGGGACTTATCATAGTTTTAGCACGAATTGCATATATCAAATGTGTATTCCCAGACACAAAGTGCCCGAGTGGAACCCTCTATTTATTAAGCCACTTGGTAAGGGTGAACCGTTGAAAATGATTAAGTGGCAAGGGGCCTATTCGGGTGCACTCCCGTCCACTATATACTATTGTTGAGAAATTTTAACTGGACGAACGGATATTTAACTTGATGTTTGGAAGATGTTATGATACATTGCATGTTTACGCATAAGATGCAAATGAAATCATGTTGGATATAGAGGTACGTGTTTAAGAATTGTTATGTGCTTGTTGACTGCATGACGAGGTATGTTGTTGATATTGGTATTATGTCAGAACATGTTTGTGTTGTCATACATGATCATGACACCATGTGCATGCATGGGAGGATTTGTTTTATGTGTATACATTCATGATGATGAGATGAGTTTGGTTGTTGAGAGGACTTCCCCGTTACACTCCGGCAGTCGAGACCCCCATAGGTGATGCGGGTTTCACCGTTGCATTCAGGCGGTTAAGGTGCATGCCCTTGAGATTGGCTTCCCCGTTATGCTCCGACGGTTGAGACCCCAATGGGGGATGCAGGTTTCCCCGTTGCATTCCAGCGGTTGAGGCGGTTGTATATTGCGTGGTCTCCCGTTTGTATTGGTAGGGAGACGGAGTTGTTGGAGGACCATTGTGAGTTATAGAGGTGATGTCTCAGACTGGTCAATGGGACCATTGGTTAGTAGTACAGTTGAGTACTCATGTACGTAGAAATCCATTCTATTATGATGTTCATTACATTTCATACATGTGATATATGTTTGTGTTGCTGATATGTGATATGCTTTATCCCTTCACTGGGGTAGTTTACTCATCCCCTTTACCTTTCAGGTGCTCCGATTGCGGAGGGGCCAGGCAAGCCCCTTGAGGAGGCACCCGGAGAAGAGCAGTAGTAGATAGACAATTTCATAATTATATTCATGCTTTAGTTAACAGATTCTTGTTGTTATAAATCCTTTATTGTGTGTTGTTTTGTTTTGGATGACTGTATAACCATATTTGAACCATCTATAATTGTTTGTTATGTTTCTTAGCATTATGGATTTGTAGTTTGTTGAGCGGGAGGTAGTTACCCCGTTTTAAAAAAAAATACCCGATATTCGTCCTTTTGTGATGTTTTGAGATATTTCGGAGATAACGCGCTTGTAGCAGGACAGGGCGTTACAAATTCAGCCCATTTTAGGCTGATTTTTTCAAAAAAATCAATAAATAATTTTGGCCCATATCCAAAAATATTGCCCATTTCAGCCAAAACATTGGCTTCGTTGATATTTAGACAATTTTCTTTTGTTGAAAGAACATATTTTCAATGAAAATGTATATTGATTCTTTTCCTTTCAAGAGACTCATTTGCAAGGAAACCACTTTCCTATGGGGGCAGATAGGAAAGTTGTTTCCTATCCCCATTTTCTTATGTGTGGAAACACACAAACATAGAAAAGAATAAGTTAGTTGTCTGCATATTGAAGAGATGATGACTTCCAAATTCACATCCACCCTTTGCAGTCTTCCACATCCCACCCAAAATTTAGTTCTACTCAAAAGTATTATTTGTAAGTTGGAAATGAAAATACCTTATTTCTCAGCATTACCAGAAGGCAGAAACTACCTTACTTAAATTTAAACAAGGAAAAAATAGAAAGGAAAAAAAGGATGTATTAAATAGTAAAAATACCTTCTCCAAGTCAGAAACCTCAAACCCAGGCAAGCCCATATCTTCTATAACCAAAAGAAACTTCTTGACATAATCTAATGATTGTCCCGCCGAAGCTCCTGGATCCTGCAAAAAGGACACATAGTTACATAAAAGTTCATATATCCCTAACTATTTTTAGGTTAAAAAAGTTTAATATATATATATATATATATATATATATATATATATATACATATATTCTTAAAAATAATAAAAACAACAATAACTTAACCTCAGGCACTGAATCAGGACTAATTTTATTCAAAATATCACAGAAGACTGTCCCATTTTTCAAGAATACCCTCAATTCCTCTTCTGAAGCTTCAGATGAAAGCTTTTGAAGGGGGTACATAGAGTTAAGCCACTCCACGACAGCTGACAGCCGTTTATCTGTAGATCATATCAATACCATCATGGTCCAATATGGGGAACCGTGGGTGGGTGGGTGGGTGTGTGTGTGAGAGAGAGAGAGAGAGTCAAGCACATAAGATATAAATCAATAGAAAAAGAAGTAAAAATAAATAGATATGTACATTATTCCTCAAAATAGAATAAATAAAATGACATAATGCCATAAAACAGTACATTTTTATTTAAGGGAAACTATTTGGCAAACTAGAAGGCTTGAGTTGGATAATTTTTTGAGAAGGGGGCTTCAGTTAGATATTGCTAGCAAGGTGGTGTAGTATTGGCAAAATAGAGACACTAGGGCAGCATTGTGCAATCATAGTCATGATGTAAAGATAAGAGACAAATTAAACTTGAATTGCTATATGGAGCTGAATTTTGGACATCAAAGTGACATGAAGAAGATGAAATAACTGTTTTAGAAAATAAAAATGTATTGTTAACATGAATTGGTGGAGTAACAAAAAAATATAGAACTAGGTATGAGTACATAAGAAGATATCTATAGGTGGCTCTAGTAGAAGGGAAAACCAAGTAATTCCTTTAAGACTAAGATGATTGAGCACATACAGCAAGGAGCAAAAACAACCTTAGAATGATACAGTGAAATAAAGGTAGAAGGGGCAGCTAGGGGCAAACTGGACCAGCAAGCATTAGGGGAGTAGCTCCTAGCTCTATGGGAGACAGGATATTTTATTTTTCAGAACTGGTAGGTATTAGCGACTCGGATGAAGCAAAATCATTAGAGAATAGGAAGGCATTGCAGCTTTGAGTGAGCCATGGGGTTGGGAGAGCTAGTGATATAAGGGGGTTCAGGTGAATACGATCATAGGAGCCAATGAAAAGAACCTCCATGGAGGTTGATAGCGATGTCTAGAATGATTTGGGATTTGTGCTCACAGGTGGAAGTGTCCTTCAGTCACATCTAGAGATCTACTAAACTGAATTGTTGACTTTTTGGCCAAAATGGTAATAAGAGAGAGTGATATTGTTGTCTTCTTGTAGATGGATCTGTTTTATGCTTTCTTTTGTTGGGGTGGTATTTGTATGGACTTTTGGGAGTTTCTTGGTATTAGGCTCTTATACCACGTTGGTGCACTTCTATTGAAATTTTCCTTTTATTAATCATTTTTGTTAATGTTTCAAATAAAAAAAATTAGAGTGAAATAAAGGGTTACAAAAGTTCAAGGAACTAGGTGACAAAAAAATGAAGAGATAAATTGATAAATAAATAAACAAGCAGAGAGACAGATACGTATATGCATACATATATACACTAACTAGGTTCTCATGAGCAACGTCGCGCTTGAGCAACAAAGCCCAAGTGGGGCCACCTAAGCCCCACATACACCCCCTATCCCCTCACATCATACCCTACCCATGAATTAGATCTCTGGCCAATTTGAGCTTATTCTGAGTTGATCTCTCCATTGGATTGAAATGCATACAAAATTGTCCCCAATTTGCCCATAAATTTTGAACTCTTAAAAATCATGGCTTTTGAAATCCAATGGACGTGATTTTTTATGAGAAGCGTTATTAAAAAAGATACCTTTCTAAAGGACCCCACCCTTGTTCACATAGGACCACATACGGACTATTGCACATGCACAACACTAGCTAGATGATCTAGGCTCATATCTATCTATTTGTCTATATATATATATATACCAAAACTCCAATAAACCCAAGTGTAGTCGACATTTCATTTTACATCACACAAAAAGATAAAATACTTGAAAAGTTGCATTGAAAAAGGTTACAACACCCATATGATGTAAATGACAACAATTACTAGAGAGAGAGGGGTCAAAAAAATAACATGTTAATATGGAGTCACAAAGATCACTAATTAAGATTAGGTTGAGTGGGAAAAAATGACACGTAAATGTTCAGCTGGAAACCCTTTATACATTAATACATTCAATATGAGAATGTTAAGCTAAAATCCTCATAAGGGTTTTCATGTGGGGTTCACACTAGCCCCATTATCACCTCTTTTCCATCCCACATCCATTACAGTACCTGTGAATTGGATCCCATACTCAAGTCACATGTTAGATTGAACTTGATGAAATTGCTACCCTATCTACCGTTGAACTTCGGGTCCTTTATGTCCATGGCTAAAGTCATTATCCTTCCACCATGTTGATTTTTTATCATCACCGTACTCAAGCATAGACCTTTTTAGTCCACACACTTTTGATTATAGATGGACTCCAAAGCTCAAATTTAACCAATGGATGGTGGACATACATGCCCTCAACTTATCATTTCTTATATATGAATGAGAGAGAGAGAGAGAGAGAGAGAGAGAGAGAGAGAGAGAGAGAGATTTCCTAACCATTTTTCTCCTTGACGCTCAAGTCAAGGTTGACAGAATTTGAGCTGCTGAGTTTTCCACTTATCGGACGAGCTCCAGGTGATAAATACATTGTGCTATCTTCAACAAAGACACAATTAACTTTAGGCATGTGATTTATAGAACAAAATGTGCTTTTAGCAAAATACGTTTAAAAAAAATCACCTCAAAGAAGAGCTAGTCCGCCTTGATCCACAGCCACCCATATTCAAGACAATGCAACATTACCAAAATCTTCTCAACTGATCAATCCCATCATCAATTTCTCCTCTTGTATAGACACTCTCAGGGTCAGCACTATTCTACCAAATCTGAGAAAATGAAATGCAGCCAATCATGACTCCAAAAAAAGAGACCTGTAAAGATAAATAGGTGATTGTCTGGATACCGGAATTTCAAACAAGGTTTTAGGTTTTCTTGGAATCCGTTGGAAAGTGCGTTTAAGGGGCCAAAATTATGTAGTTGTTTGGATGCAATGAAAGGAAATTATTTTCTTGGAAATAACTATGTTTAACCATAAATGGTTGCACCAATGGAATTTTAGTTAAAACTGGGCATTTGCCAAGAAAGCATTTCCTTTCCATGCATCCAAACAAAACTTGGGATGCCTATTTTCCAAGATTCTGCAAAAACAACTTCCCCTAGTGCAGATTCTAAGAAATTGAAATTTCATTTTCCTAGTTCGTGGATTCCAAGAATTTAAAATTTCCACGTTAAGAGGTAGATCATAAGAACGTCAATATTTCGGATGGCGAAGCTCCATTCAACCCGGGCGGACTGTCTGCCGGGTATAAAGCCCGATATGCGGAAATGCTGAATTAACGGATCAAAATAACAGAAAAGAATCTTTTATTTAAGATAGGTGGACCCTATATTATTTAAGATAGAACTGTTAATATATATTAAAATTATTTTTTTTTAATTATTAGAATTAGAATCATCAAAATTGATTATTATTTTCAATGCATTTTTATTAAATGACTAAGTGGCTAACGAGAGAAATTATATGCTATAAACTAATTTACAACAAATTGATGTGAACTTTTTCAATCACAGTTTTAAATGAATAAAATTTTATGAAATCTTATTTTTTATATATGTTTAATAATTGAAGTCAAAGTAACAATTGAAAGTTCACATCAATTTTTATAACTCGATTCACAATGAATAGTTAATAATCACTTTTTATCTCAACTTTTGACTCTAAAGTATTTTATAATCACGTCTTTAACATATAAATTTATTATATGCCAACAATTTAAAAATATGAATTTTGTTATTATAAGCTAAGGGTACAGAGGTTGTTACTTTAGTATATTCCTGAATATGGTGCCATTCAATTATAAATTTGAACTGTTCAAAATATTGTTTTTTATTTTCATTTAATTGATGTCTCTTTGATATTTTCTCACCATAAATTAAATATTATAGGAAAATAATAATTTTATTTTAATTGTAAAAAAACCAAATACTACTTGATGGCTCCCATCTTTATAGTTTCTCTTATGATCTATTTAAATATTTAACTATTTTTATGGGATGAGTTTTATCATCTAAGAGTGTCCATTATAACATTCAAACTTTTAAATTAATAATTTTACATAAAAAAAATACATTCAAATAGTCTTACAAGCGTTGACCACTTATGAACACTCATTTATATTTTTTTTTTTTAACTAAAGTGTATCGGTCTTTTAAAATACTCGAGACACAAGCAAATCTCATTGTCTAAATACCTACACACAAATAATCCTAGGAGAAGTGACTTTTTGAAATGGGACAAACACCCATTCAATAAACTAATATATGTAACAAAAATCTTTTAACATGCCATTACTTTAGAGATGACACTAATGTGTTAGCTTCACTTCTAGTAACTTATAGTAAAAAAATTTGATGAGAGTAATTTTAATTAAAATATATTAAACTAATAATTATATCATTATTGTTAAAAGTGATCTTTAATCACAAATTTTGATTTTAGAATTTTCTACAACTCAATACGACAGAATTCATTAACTGCCGGAATATTTTCAATAAAAATCTAATCAACCCCATAAAATAATAATGATTTCGCTATCTACCAAAACAGCTCCAGCCCAAAACATGAAATATTTTAAATGAAAAAAGGAAAAAAAAAACTAAAAAAAAAAAAAAATACAGAGGGATGTAGAACTAGAAAGAATGAGAAAGATGATAATTACTCTTACCTCAAGTTGCAAAAGAAAATGTGGATTTCTCTTTCCTTCCTTGACTGGGACGATTTGAGGAAAACAAAAGAGAAAGGAAGAGAAAGGAGAAAGAAAATTGGGGTGGAAAGGGAAAAGGAATGGGAAATTGGTAATCCAATCCCTAGCCTGGAAATAGCCGATTTGGGTGGGCAGATTTCTCTTTTGACGGAGGCATCGGCATCTGCTTCTCTATTTATAGATCGTGAAAGAATTTAAAGCAGTCCATCCGAGAGAGAGAGAGGGGGGGGGAGAGACAGAATTTGCCGTTGCCACCGGCAGAAGCGCGCGAAAACCATGTTACTTGCTTCCACGTTCCCAAATAATTTTCATACATGACGAGTGGTGAGTCATTAGGATCCAATATATTCAATCTAGATTTAAAAATTAAGACCCAAATTACATGTTATCTGTTCAATCAAAATATATTTAATACTAATCGTCATCTGATCATTAATTTTAAATGTCTAGATTCGATAATTATAAACAGTACTCATTGCGTTCTATTTTGATATTATCAATTTTCAACACACTTTATACTATTCTAATATAAATAAGACAATTATTTTTGGATAATTTCAAAATTCATATAAGATAAATAATTTAGAACAGAGGGAGTATTTGATTTCAAAGTACTTTACAATTTTAATTTTAATATAATATATATCTTTTATGATCAAGGTTTTCAAATCTTTTAGAGGACTCTACTCTTTAGAGTAAAATGAAAATCCAACTCAAGACTCCCACTTTCTGAGACGGATTCGTAATATGATATGTCTTATAAGCTTACAAAATTTAATATGTACTAAAAATAATTTATACTACAACCGTTAGGATCTCTTGGTTCGAAGTGCAATGCACTTTAAGTGATCATGTGATATAAAAATAAGATTGAGGGTTTAATTTTTCTACGACTTATTTGATACACAAGATTTATTGATGGTTTCATATATTTGTGAGATTAGTTTTACTTTCAATGTGTGGTGAGAAAACCTAAAAAATAGATTAAGAACATGCAAAATGAGATCAATATTAGAGTTATTAGAGTTATAAAGTAATAAATCAGGTCAAGTAGAGACTATAGCAAAATGGGTCTAAAAATTATTATCCAACTCATTTTAGAGTTATTAAGTAAATAAATCAGATCAAGTAGAGACTACAGTAAAATAGGTCCACAAATGACCCAACTCATCTGAAAAAATAAATGATTTGGGCCTAGCCTGATTAATTAATGTCACAATAATGATATTTGGGTTGATTGGATCATCAATTATATGAATCAAAGAACTTTCTCTAGTGAAATATCGCATGCAATTTATTAGTAAGGAACTTTTGAAATAAAGATTAATTGTGTGATACAATTTGCTCTATTTCACCTTTTTTATTCTAAAATATATAGTCAAGCACTTTATGAAATTTATACTATAATAAAATGAAAGGCATACATCATTTTACAAAATTAGGCAAGCAAATATAAAAATATATTAAAGATATCAATTTTCTAGTTATTATTCTTATTTTTATCATATAATTCATAATAAGATTTTTAAGTAGAGGCTGGTGGGTCGAACCTTTCTTCATTAGGGTAAGGCTTTAAATGTGGCTCGAGCCTTATTCTACAACTTATTTGGCACACCTATTTACTAAATTATTTGATTGGCTTGGGTTGAATTATTTGTTATCTTAGGAGGAAAGTTTTAATGCTATCACAATAAGGTCAATCATTTTTCATAAGACCTAATGTGTGGGACCACTTGTTATAGAAGGAAACAATTGAGTTTTTATCGCACTTGTTATAAATGTTTTGTACCATCACTAAAAATACTAAAATAGTTTGAGTAGTGATTGAGTCATTCTTTTTTTCATACATAACAAAAGATGTTTTCTGTACTTTCTACCACTTAAATGTGACATGTGTGGAATAAAATAATAGAGTGTGTTTTTATATAAAAATGAAATGACTAATATAGCCCATTAATCATTATTTTATATAAAATGTGATATATTAGGGTAAGATTGATATGATGCAATTAAAGTTGTGGACACACTAAATTTTATTTGTTTTAGGAATTCTGCATGTGAGACATTTCTAATCAGGATGAGTCATTGGATTCCAATGTCTCACTATTTTTTTTTCTTTTTTGGATGAATGTGTAGAAAATTCAAATATAGTCCTACTAAAACCTCTACAAATGAGTCCACTACCCCTAAGACATACCCACATTAAGGCATGAAAGTTCGAATCCGCAACCTCCTACTAATGTCTCACTATTTATTCTCCATTTACATGCCTTTTGTGTCCTATTTCAATTTTACCTTATCATAAGGCATATGTTTCATCACTCCACACTTTAATTATTTACCATTTCCTTCTTAATTTAATCGATTTAATTCTTTAAAAATTTCCTATTTCCTCATCCTTGTCGCACAGAGTGCTTCAATTCTTTTAATGGGGTTGCTTTTGTAGGTTGCATGTTTGTAGTGTGTAATTGACATTCTCAACCCACCCTAACTCGAGTTGCTGGCTCAACCTAACTCGAGTTGTTGATCCGACTCGACCCAAGTTGTTGGCCCAACAACCCGACCAGTTTTTAGTCCAAATTGGGGAAAAATGAACAACATGTTTTTATATTTCCTGAAACTTAGATCATATTGGGTCAATTCAGGTCGAATCGAATTGATTTTAAATTTCTGAGTCCCGTCCAACTTGAAATTTATGCTAAGCCACAATTTGCAAATGATAAAATGGGAAGAAAGAGAAGAGTGGTTTGACACAAGACATGTATCTCGGCAATGTGTTGAATAAGGTCGCATGCATATTTACATAGGAAAAATGTCACCTAACAATGACATCATAACCCTTCAATTACGATAAATATTAGAGAGTAACAATAGTTCTAACAACAAATTTCATTATAAGTGGATATTCTCGGAATCTCACAAACACAGAATATCTCAATGAAAGTTTTAAAATTTATCCCCTGTTGCAAGTGATATCACTTTAATTCGATGTCAATAGGATTCAAGTCAAGCCAATGTTTTAAAAATTGAATATTATATTAAACTAATTCAGGGCCGGCATTGAGATCCCCTAAAATCTTAGGGATCCTAAGCAGAGTGAGATTTTAAGGGTCTTTTGGGATTGGTATATTAATGAATTTAAGTGTGTGGGGGACTACACAGCGGTCTACACCCCCTATTGCCTAGGGTCGGCCTTCAACCAACTCTTTTGAATAGTAGATGATTAAGGGTTTTTGAGAGTTTAACTTAAAAAACATTTTTTAGATAATCAAGCTGTATTTAGTAAAAATCAAAATTCAACCGAATTCAACAGCTAAGGTGAAATTTTAAAACAGTTGCCCAAGTCCCATCTTTTAAAACTCGGCCATTTTCATTTAATTATTTTAATAACTTTTTTTTTATTCTTATTTGCTTCAGCCAATACATAGGTCATTTAAAACCTTAATCCAATTATCAAATTCACACAATTATTATCATAGATTCATAGGCAGTGACACTTATTTCAAACTTAGTTCCTCGTGCGCATTCACATTAAAGTAATAGAATAACCCACTGAAGTAAATAGTTCATCCAAGTGAGGTCTCCCACTATCAGATTTTGATCCAACGGCTACAATTTCTTATCATGTAGCATGGGCCAATTTGCAACATCTGTTGCGAATAGATGAGAAAGGAAGCAATCTCTGGGTCTCTCAGCCTTTAACCGAGCTGAAGTCCACCCAAAGAAAGCGAAAAGGAGAAGAAAATCGAAGCAGTTTGGAAAGAGATTTTGCATTTCCAAGGAGAGCATTTTCTCTGTTTGCGACTTTCCAAGGAAAAGGAGAGTAGAGGAGGAAGATATGGAGGACGGGGCCAGCAACGGTGGAATGCTGTACCACGAGGTGCAGGAATCCAAGCTCTGCGCCGTCCATTGCGTGAATACCGTCCTGCAGGGCCCCTTCTTCTCCGAATTCGATCTCGCAGCTCTCGCCTCCGATCTCGACATCAAGGAGCGCCAGATGATGCTCGAAGGCCGGCCCCCCACCGGCACCGGCACCGGCAACGGCAACGATGATCTTCAGAACCTTGGTCCTGAAGAGGAATCCCACAACGTCTCCATGGACGGAGATTTCAGCATCCAGGTCAGTACTTCATCTCTCTCTCTCTCTCAGTATGCGCCAATTCTGTTGCTTTGTTCTGAGTCCAATTGAAATGAAATTAAGGTTCCATTTCAAAAAAAAGAGAGATTGAAATGAAATGAAGGTTCTTTTATTGGTTTTTTGTGACGATTTGGCTTTTTATCATTATCATCGTCATTTATTATGTTATTTTTTAGAAATTATAACATGACTGGAATCCGAAAACCTCTGTGGTTTTAATTTTAAGCACCCACAAATTGTCCCAGAGGTTCTTGTCAATTCTTTGCAGCTGCTGTTGTTATTATCGTTACTACTATTGTAATTAGCAGCGGACATTATTCAAACTCATAGCCTTTAGCCTTTCACAGAGCATTCATCATTGAGGAATGATAGTGTATAGGAGACATAAAGGTAATAGCCTCAGGTCTTGTAACTCCCCCAATCAAAGATCTCATATTTTAATTTTTTTTGATATCAAAATGAACGGTGAGATATGGAGCCTGACCGTCTTACCATCAGGTCTTCTGCATGTGATCTTTTCTCATAAGTAAAATCTAAGGAATCATATGAAACAAATTCGCACTTGAGTTCTCATAAACCACATCAAGCTTCTAATGCCAATAATTTCAACAAAAAAAAATTCCATTGATTATCGATGAGAACTTGTACAGCAGTTGGCAACTGATCTTTATTCTAACCATAAATGTTGAGGATCTGAGTCACATTACCATGTAGACAAACTGCTGGATTGTATTCTTTCCTTGATGTCAAATTAAAAACAGAAAGGGCAAGAGGTTGTATCACAATTAAAATGTGATTTTCAAATGAATGGTGGAGATGCAAGGCCTGATAGTATTACCATTAGGGTCTTTTTTATGCGACCCTTCCTATTTATTTATTTACTTGAGATGATAAAATCACTAGGATCTGCAACCTTTGTGGCTCCAACAATGAGCACATGCAAATTGTGCTACAAGTCTTGTTGATAGTCAGTGGATATTTTGTTGGAGATTATGGTGCTTAAAAACTCAAATATGGGGTTTATGAGAAGTGATACTTTGAATTTATTTGATGCAATTTCTTGGAATTTAGATATTGTCATTTATTAAATTAATTTGTGATGCAATGTGATTTGAGCCCTCAACATTTACTGCTTCAACAATGAGCACTTGTCATTTGCACTTGAAGTCTTTGCTATTTCTTGGATTTCTAAGTACAAGGCTTTAGGTTTCATGATCTTTTCTTATCTCAATTTTTTTTCTTAACTTGTCTGCACTAGTATAAAAAGAACAAACTATAACTCTATGGAGTAAAAAAAATAGGAGTTTGGAGAAAACTATAAAAACTGAGAAATTTGATTTTGAATGAATTTGGTGAATAGGAAGAAAGTGTGTTAGAAAATCGCCCGTGTTTTACATCATGAAATGATAGTTTTGTTGGTCTTCTTTCATTATTATCATCATGACCATTTTCTCATTTGTTTGAGCCAGCTTTGTGGGCTTTGTGTTTCCACTCTACCTTATCAAAGATATATTTGTAGTAGCCCCATAATCGATCGCGTCCTTACTCCCGCAATTCCTAGTACCATCCACTTGTTATGCTTAGATTCTTGGTCTTCTAAGTATGTGTCCAGAAAGCCTGACTTCATTTTCTCCTCTATTTGGTTGATCTTACTTGTTGGAAAGCTTCAAAAGTTGATCCCATATAGATTGGATGAAAACTTTTATGATGATGATGACGACGATGACCTTGACAATGACAGTTGTTAGAGAAAACTGTTACCAAGTTGTTTTACTACAATTTTGTTTGATTCTAAGTTGATTTTGTCATTGCTTGAAGGGCAAAACTACCGTAATCTTAGGCATACAATTCGCTTGGTTTTACAGGTCCCATGTGGGGCCCATCCAATGGTAAATCTTAACTCTTAAAAAATATTATTTAATTCTTTAAATTTAGATCCAACCTGGGTTGATGTCCATTTGATGGATTCTAATTGTTGGATTGATCATGATAGGTAATTGTTTTTATTCAATGGTTCTTTTTATCTTAAAAGAATCAAGGGCTATTTTTTTTTTGGCAACAGTAACAATTGGTTTCTTTAAATGATGAAGAGGATACAAGAGAGATAGATCACGTATAGGAGAGGTATACATGGCTATCAGAAGAAATACAACCAAGAACCTCTAAGAACTATATGTAAAGTACACCGTATATAATATAGATACAATGTGGAGTTCTCCATCTCCCCATACACCCAAAGAGGGACATGATTAGAGCAGCATCATTGTAGGTCTATGTTTTAGTACTTCCACTTTTGTTAGAAAATCAACAATATTGTTCTCTGACCGAGGAATGCCCCCGTCCTACACAACCTTCTAATGTCCCTAAAAATGGTAACCAGTTTCCATGGGAGGGACTTCCTATTACTAGCCCAAGAGATGTCATTAGTTGAATCAAGCTTCAACAATGAGCTTACCATTCTCAAACCTAGACTAAATCTGAAGTGCCTCTTGATTGTTCTCAGTTACGTCTCATTCGACTCCATGATACCTAAGGGCTCAGAAAAGCTAATAGCATCCTACCCCTATCGTCATGCAACACCCCTCCTATTTCTGTTGAGCCCAGTTTACCTCTTGCTGCCCCATCCACATTAAATTTAAAACAGTCTTGAGGTGGCACTACCCAATCAACCTTGGGTTTTCTATCTTCCCAACTCCTCTCATACACCCTTCCCATGATAGGTAGAAATCCTCCGGGCCAATCCAGAGAACTCCTTACAAATAGAAAGCCATCCTATTAAGTTCCATTTCGCCTTATCGAAAACTTATCCTATGGATCTCCTCTTATCCTCAAAAGATCCTCGCATTTCACTCTTTCTAAATAGCCCACGAGACTGCAGAAGGTACCAACTTCCAAGCCGTCCTAGATCTACCTCCAACCCTGCCCCCGCCCGCCCGCCGCCCCGCGACCACTCCCTCCACGCCTTTCCCTATGGCCATGATCATCCAAATAGCCTAAAAAAGGAACACCATACACCCCACGTGAACCGAGACTCACCTAATAAGTGATCCACTGTCTCCTCTTCCTCCCCATATAGAGTGCACACTTCCAAAGCACTTTCTGGGAGGATACTCCTTCTCCTTAAATTATGTCTTACTGAGATTTTCCTCTTTAGAGTCGCCCACATAAAGACCTGGATTCTAGGGGGCACCTTGTTATTCCAGGCGAGATTGCACAAGGGCAGTGGGTTCAGGTTTGCAGCATATGCTGATTCAAGGATTGGTTTTACTAAGAAGGATCCAGATGGATCCTTATACCAAATCCGCTTGTCTTTATCCTCGAACCACAACTTGGTGTCCCCCAAGAGAGTGATCAAGGCCCGGTGGAGGTCCTCTTCGAAACTTCTTAGGGACCTTCTATAGGGGATAGACCACCGATGTGCATCACCGACTTTATTGTAGTACTCACTAATCAGTGTATCTTGATTCAGCGTAGTTTTGAACAGTCTTGGAAATGACTCCATAAGTGGCCTCTCCCTCATCCACTTGATAATTTGAGTTGTGATAATCTGTCCATTTGGTCTCTCTCTCTCTCTTATATATCATAAGGTGAGATCCACCCTCTAACACGGCCCTTCAAAGCACTTGGGCTTTTGAACCAGGGCATGTAGTAGACCTGCCCTTGTTTGAGTGCTCATTGGAAATTTGCTTATTGGCTTGATGTGATTGGAGTGGAAAGCAGACAATAAAGGATCTTGTTTGACTCAGTCTCTATTATAAGTCTTGTCCTACACAGGACACACATGGTGAATGCATTTGTAGATCAAAACGAAGTGCCCCAATTGAGAGTACATCCAAACCGGTTGTAGGACTGACCATTCTTTGCTTCAGTGGTTGGGCTTACAGCAGACACTACGAAATTTCCAAATTTCATTTAAGCATGATGTCTTAACCATGTTCAACTTGTCAAGTTGTTGTCATGCCCCTACCATGCAACTGACCCATGGCATGCTGCTCAATGATTCTCCATGCGTCATTTGTGTACCTCAGAGATCCTTCTTAATGAATAATAATATGCCGCATCTTTGTAAATAGCCAACTACATGACTGTTGTCGGTCATGAGGAACCTGATTAAGGGGTTAATTTGCCCTGCATATCAAGATATTCCCCAACATCTAACCGAATTAGATTGTCAGATTGGTTTCAGTGAGAAACCATCACCATCCTTGCAATGACAAGGGCTGGTGGTTACAATTTCTCTCTCAACTGTCAAGACCCAGTGAGAAGATGATGTCTCCATGTGTAATATGTTTTGTTTTGTTTTTTTTTTTTAATTTAAACAATAACTAAATTGTATTGGGAAAAGAATGTACAAGGAATTCAAAGGAAAACCAGAAGTGTAGAGAAAGGGAAATGAAAAACCTGTATAAGAGGACCATACTGGGCAGCAACAAAATGCAGAGAATTACAAAAGGCATATAAAAGAATCAACTCCCTCCACTCCAACTTTGGCTAGAAAATATTAGCTAAATCATACGAAACTATCAACCTTCCTTGTCCATTGTCCTTCCATATCTTCCCAAGGCTCTTTATCCCCCACAATTCTACACATTTGAATATTTAACCCCCAATTGGATAAAAAAGAAGAAGAGTTTAATCTTGCCCTTATCATTATGTAGAACTCTACCCATCCTTGTCAGACCTAATTTCCCCCTAGCTGCACCATCCCATCAAAATTTAGGAAAACTGTTCAAGGGCAGATGTCATCTCTCTGAGATTCTCTTCCTCCCCCTGTTTCTGTCAATACACTCCTCCAGTCTTCCTGTGACCTAAGGAAGTCATTTAAGAGCTATCTTTGAACTCTTTGTACAACATTATCCAGTGACATAGTGTAATCTTAACCTCCTCAAAGACCTCATCTGCCAACTTATTGTACCTTCAGATATCCTCGAGTTTCTCTCTTTCCAAATAGACCATAGAATGGTTGAGGGGATTGAGATCCATGCAATTTTCCCCTTACCTAGAGTGGTCCCCATTCCAATTGGATAGGACCTCACTTACCTTTCAGTGGAAAACCTAGGAACTTCCTGTCATCCTTAAAAATCTTAACCACAAATGTGCATTCACAAGTAAATTGTCCCCATCTACTGGATTCCCATGCAGAACACAAGACACTTCTGGTTCCTCTGGAATGGTTCTCCTCATGTTGCATCTTGTTGATATGTTAATACCTTTTCCATAGTGGCCCCTAACAAAAAAGTTGAACTCTAGGCGGTGCCTTTACCCTTCCATGCCAATACACAAATTAGTGGCTGTTAGAATACCTGAATCCAAACATCTAATACCAGTTGTATGACTCCCAAAAAGTTGTTCCATAATGATCTTCCTACATGAAGTCCTTGGGGAAAAAGTCCCTCTGATCTGGGTTGTTTGTGAAAAGAGATTCTGGCATCTGAAAGAAAACTCGCAATATGTACCAGAACAGGGGGTTTGAGGCACTGATATTTAGTAGGTTGATGGAGGATGTGAGACCCCTTCTTCTTTATATATATATATATATATATATATATATATATATAAAGAAGAAGGGGTATATATATATATATATATATAAAGAAAGCCTAAAAGGTCTGGTCATTGTTTGAGCCCTCACTGGAACTCTTTTCTGGGTTTTTGGCTGGTATATATTAGCTTTGTTGCTAGTGCTCTGCCTCATTGTTACTTTGAGACCGCCCTCTCTCTTGTTTATTATTTCTAACTAACAAAAAATTCCTCTCTCTCTCTCTCTCTCTCAGAAAAAAAAAAAGGCGGGATAATTCACTTAGCATTTTAGCTGTTTGTCACAACCATCGTAATAAATTAATTCCAGTCTATTAAAAAACAACTATATAAGTCATAACAAATGGATTGCCCAATCATATGGACCTAGATGTGGGTCCGTATGGTCATTGATGCATCAACAACAAAATGACAACAGCAATAGAAATAATATCCCTTTTCAAAAAGTAATAATCTTCATTTGAGAAAATGTAAGGTTTTTTCAGAATGGAATCAGGTATAAGGCAAGGTGATCTATGAATCCGGTATAAGGTAAGGTGATCCATTGTCTCCCTACCTTTATGTGATAGTGGCAGAGTCGCTTCATCCTATGTTACAGATTGTATCTATGCACGGCTTGATTCATGGTTTTCAGGATGCTCGTATGGAGTTTCATATTACTCATTTGCAGTATGCCGATGATACCATATTGTTTCTTAAGGCTGATGCAGAGGACTTGAGGTTGGTTCTAGCGATTCTATTAAGGTTTCAGCTGTGTTCGGGTTTGAAGATTAATTTTGTAAAGAGCGAACTACTGGGGGTTAATGTTAATTATAGCTTGTGTGTTCAGTTGGCTTCCCCTTTGTAAAGGGAAACCAAATAAGAGATGTTGGGATCGGGTGGTTGAAAAAAATAGAGAAAAGGCTTTCTTCTTGGAAGAGAAGGTATCTGTCGATTGGTGGTAGAATTGTCTTAATTAAATATGTTCTTTCTAGTCTGCATGTATACTTTCTGAGTGTTTTTAAATGCTCGACTGCTGTTCTTCACAAGTTGGAGAGTATCCAAAAAAAATTCTTGTGGAATGATGATAGGTTTAAAAGAAAGTTTCACTTGGTTGCTTGGTCTCTAGTTTGTAAGCCAGTGAAGGAAGGGGGGTTGTGAATTAGGCCTCTTCGATTATTTAATATTGCTCTCTTGGGTGGTTGGGTTGACGGTCAAGAAACTCCTTTCATGAAGGGAGCTCTTCAGTTCGATTCACGCTCAACACCCCTCTGGGCCACTCCCCATAGTTGCTTACCCGGTGTGTGTGGGAATAGGAGGCTTGCACATGCCCCAAGGACTAGTCGGGTTAAAGTGTCCCTTGTCCAAATATAGGTGAGACCCCCTGGACATCTTGGTCATAAAAAAAAATTGCTCTCTTGGGCAAATGGTTATGGAGATTGGGGGAGTCCTCTGATGGTCTTTGGAAGCAGAGTGTTCAACAAAAGTACAGATTGAGCAGTTTAGGTTGGCGAGTAACTGTGGATAACATAATGGTATCTGGCTTTTTGGAAGGGGGTCAGATCTATCTATTTTCTTTTTAACTCCTATATCAAGTACCGTGCCTATTTTGGGGAGCATGTTCTCTTTTGGAAGGACAGATTGGTGGGCGATGCTCCTTTGGCCTCCACCTTTCCTATCCTTTTCTTCTTAGCTTTAGATAAAGATGCTAAGATGAGGGTGTGTTTGGAGATTCATCATGGCAAGGTTGTTTAGTGTCCACAGTTTAGAAGGTAGTTGAAGGATTGGATGTTACTCATGGCCCAGTTGTGTAGTGTTTATATCAAGGCTGTCAAAATCGAATCGTATCGTGAATCGGTATAGGGGTGTGAACCGTGAATCGTGAATCGTAAATTATAGAATCGTAAGATTCATAATGTGTAACTTAACTACATCACCTTTATTTCATATACATAGGTCATGTGACTCATAAATAAGAAAATCGAATAGAAAAAGGGAATAAATGAAAAGAGAAGAACTAGCAAGACACAAAAGACAGAAAAATAGAGGAAGACGACGAGAATAAGAAGAGAAGAAGAAGAAAGCGAAAGCAGAGAAAGAAAAGAGAAGAAGGTTTTCACAAGAAGAGATGAAGAAAAATTGAAGTAGAGAAAGAAATGTTAGGTTTGTGGAGCCTGATTGTTAGATTTTTAATGAAGGTGAAGAGTCTTTCTTGCTTTCTATGCAAACTCAATAGAAGAGTTATACTTAAATAAGTATCATGCAAAAAGTTAGGTTTTATTTTTCCAAAATTTCTTTATTTTTTATAAAAAAAATTGTCTTTTGCTCTTCTTTTCTTTCTCTTGTATGAATCGTACGAGTCCACGATTCATACGAGTCGAATCGTGCGATTCACGATTCAGGTAAAAATCACACTGTTTTTTGGAGAGTTCGATACTTACTACAAGTTGAATTGTGATACCCAACGATTCGATTCGACTCGACTCGCGAATCGTGCGATTTTGACAACCTTGATTTATATCATGGGGAGTGGTGGTGATAGGTGAATTTGGGAACCAGATCCCCATGGGTTATTTTCAGTTAAATCCTTTTGTACTAAGTTGATAAATGTTGGGGATGTGCCTAGGGTGAATTTGAAAATTTGGAAGAAAGTTGCCCCTTTCAAGGTGAAGGTGTTTAGGTGGTTGGCAGGTTTGGAAAAGATTTTGACAATAGATAACTTGCGAGTGTGTCAGATGATGATAGTTAATGCTTGCCCCTTGTGTTTGGCGGATGGGAAATCACTAAATCATCTTCTGGTTCATTGTCGTTTTGTGTATCATATCTTGTGACACTTTTTCAGTAGTTAGGGTTGGACTTTTGTTTGCTGAAGTCTTGGTTAGATTTGTTTAATGAAGAAGTTGTTAATGGTAGTTCTTTCAGTAAGTCTCTGTGTGGCCACAATTTTGTGTATAGTGTGGTCAGTCTAGCTGGAAAGGAACTCCAAGACATTCAAAGGGAGAGAGTTTAGTGTTATTTGAAGTTACTAAGTGCAGAGTGGCTTGATGGATGGTGAGTTCTGGTAAATTCAGGGTAGTTACAATCTTAGATATATGTAGAGCTTGGAACTCGGTGGATCATTTCTTGCCTCAGTCCGATCCAGTTAGATCAGTGGTTTCGTCTCCTCCTGCGATGGGTCGTCTAAAGTTTAATTTTGATGGAAGTTGCTTGAGAGAAGCTAGTTTAACCGGCTATGGTGGAATGATTCGTAATGACTTCGGTGGCATTGTGCTGTCTTTTATAGGCCCTCTTCAGAATGGTTCTGTGCTAGATGCAGAGTTACATGCTTTGTGGAGAGGTGTGGTGGCATTGGAAGAATTATGAGCAATGGAAAGTATCCTAGAAGGTGACTCTAATCTAGTTGTCAGTTGGGCTGCGGGTCTTTGTCTATGGTTCTATTTGGATAAATCATTCTATGTTGTCTCATGGGTATTCTTGGGCTCCTCACTCTGAAAATTCAAGGCGGATGAGTTTGCTCGTCATGGTGTTTCTTTATCTTTGGAGATTGTTAATTGTTTGATGTACAGTTGGGGTTTTTGTTTCTTGTTTCTCTCTTTTTGGGTTGCAGGCGTTATATGTTTGCTCCCTCTAGTTGAGGTTTTGTATCTCTTTTTCCTTGATTAATGAAGTTACCTTTCAAAAAAAAAAAAAATTATATGACACGAAAGTACAAGCCCCATACTTTTGAAAACTGTAAATTTGTAAAAAAGAAAAACACTTTGCCTAGCTAAGCAACCTGGAGCACATGGAGTCTTAAAATGAGCCATATGTTTTATGGTTGGAACCATTAAGCATGGCACTACACAATCTTGGAAGGTTATTTGAATACCTGTCTTGTACTTTCCAGTTGTTACTGCAGTTATTCTTCTACCATGTTAATCTCAATGCCATTTTTGTACTTTCTGATTTGTGCTGCAATTATTCATTGTTTTCCAGGTTTAACCTCCCACATTGCAAATATAATTGTGTATTTTCCTGCGACCATGTATAATGCTGAATTACTGATGCAGTTTTTGAATAACTGATGTTTGATCTTGCCTTTTATATTCATAAGATGCTTGCCACACCTGTAAAGATTCTTTTCTAGTTCTTTTCTAATGCGGGCATCTACCTGTACCTATCCCCCTCCCTCCTTCCTTCCCTTTCCCCCTCCTCAGCAACTTTTGGGATGATATTGTTTACCGTTTGTCTCTGAGATTGTAATTGTTATTAATGCTTCTTGAACCTATTGGTTTTGGTTTTAGCTTGAAATTAATGACAGTATCCACTGGCAAATTAATGCCCAAAACATTAGAGAGGGCATCTTATTTCAATGTGTTCATCCATCAGCAGTTTATTTTACCAAAAACACCACTATTGATTTGCAACATAAACCATAAACAGAATAGAAATCAAGCCATGGCTGTGAAGAGATGAAGATGCAGATCATATGGTACATCATTCAATGTTTTACAAAGTATGTGTTTGCTCTCTTGTGAAGAGAGATACATGGTAAGTCTAAATAGGAAAAAAAGTACAGCCATGCAATGAATATAATAGTTTGTACGTCATGTATATTTACAAATATGTTCCTCACACCCTTATGATTTTCCTAGGGTGTGGTGTATTCACACTTGTATAGA
Organism: Chimonanthus salicifolius; assembly: GCA_013350335.1. NCBI lineage: Eukaryota > Viridiplantae > Streptophyta > Magnoliopsida > Laurales > Calycanthaceae > Chimonanthus > Chimonanthus salicifolius. Next base: position 17,133 of record JAAGOE010000079.1, on the reverse strand, counting down.
GTTGATAAAAAACACAACAAACAACACGAGCAACAATTCAGAGTTCTAGGGAATTCACAACTCTGTCTTGTTAGGCACTGGCACTGCAATAACGAAATTGGCAACAGTCAACTGATCAATGGCCTGCTTAATGCCAATATATCATAAGTCAATCCCTCTCACACCTCTTCTCCAGCACTCTAGCCTCTTAAACATGCAGCCTTGTTCTCTGTATCCCATCTACAGTTCTGTCAAGTTCAGATGATGCTGTGTCATCATAGATATTTAAGATGAAGCTCCCAAGGCTTTTAAAGTTGATCCTAATAGATTGCAAGTCTTAATGGCTTAAGTGGAAAATTCTTCCACTGTTTATGGTTTAAGAAGCCTTGAATGGAATTGGTGCCAGTGCTTGTGTAATGATATTGGAAACTAGACTATTGGCTTGGAAAGGGCCTATGATAGAGTGCTAGAGAGATTGATGTGGCTAATGCCAAAAGGAAATGCATCCCAGATTATTACATTGAGTTTATAGAAGACGTATGAAGTGGTGACAACTGGTGTGAAAACAGTGTGGCAAGAAGGTCCGGTTTCTAGTAAGAGTGAGACTTCACTAAGGATCCACTTTAAGTCTGTATATGCTTAGTAATGGACAACTGAAATTTAAAATCTAGGAGAAATTTCATGAGGTGTGTTATTATCAGATGACATGGTACTGATTGGGACGCAAGAAATCAATTAAATAATAAGTAGGAATACTGTGAGGAAAGTTTTTGAGATGAGCAGCTTAAAAGTAGTAGAAGATAGAATATATGGAGTGTTTTAGTGTAGTAGAGAATAGGGAGAGTGAGCTGATTAAAATATGAAATGACCTAGTATCACACTACAATCAGTTTAGATTCTTAAGCTTAAATGTTGAATCAAAGAAAAGATTAAATCTAGATATAATTGGTAGGATAGGAGCAGGCTGCACCAAGTGTAGCAAGCTACTTTGATGTTGTATAATAAAAGAGTCATGTCAATTAAAGGGAAGATTTTATGGAACTCTTGTTAAATTGATAATGTAAGGGGTGTGCCGATGAAGAAAAGTAGACAAAAAAATTGTTAGGTAGATGCACATATTAAGAATTTAAGATGGACATGTAGAATAGCTTAAAAGATCAAACTAGAATGATCACATTAGAGAGACCTGGAAAATAGCTCTGATAGAAGAGAAATTGAGAGCGAGTCATTTAAGGTGGGAAGATGGGAAATCTCTCTTGTTCAAGGAATTGAAAAGGTACAAATACAAGGTACATGTCGGGCAGAACCAGAACTTTACATGTCGAGGGGCCAATATATAAAATGCAATTTTTTGGAGGGTACATCACTTAAATTTTTTTACATACCTTAGGTGGGGTTTTGTAGAGATCTCTAAATTTCAAGGAGAGTTTTTAAAAACTTTGGGCAGTGGCCGTGGCCACTGCCAGCTCCCCTTGGTTCTACCCATGGTACAAGGAAGAGAGAGAGGACACTAAAAGCCTAGAAGGAAGAGATAAATAAGATATGATAATTGTGAGCTAACGAAGAATATGATTTATGACAAGGTAGAATGGAACAATAAAACTCAAAAAGGGATGACTCCAAATAGATGGAAAGTGACCAAGATGACGATGGTATGTGCTTTCACCCCTTTTTCTAATTCTCCATGGAAAGTGGCTTAGGTTATGATGTTATGTGCTTTCGCCTTTTTTTTTTTTTTTTAATTTCTCTTTGTATCTTTTTTTTTGGTTATTTTTGAGTTTTCTGATTTTTTCTAGTGTCTTTAGAAATTACTAAATCCTTTTTGCCAAAACTTTTTGAGTTCTATTAATACATTCAAATCTAATATTTATCACTGGCTTATGATAGGGTATAATGGAACAGTGAAAATAAAAAAGTTGACCTAGATAAATGGGAAAGTGAAATTGTTGTTTTGATCATGATGATGATTTCTTGAGAAATTACTGAAATAACGTGTTGAAATGTTGTGGCAACATTGCTCTTACACTTAATTTTTAGCTATTCTAGTCTTCTCCCTTTTCCTCTGGTTTTATATTTTTTAACATTTTCTTCTTTTTTTTTTTTTAAAAAAAAAGAAAGAAATTGATTCCATTTGTATGGGTCAGCCAGCATTATGAATTGGTTCTGGTGTCATGACATGGTGTTGGTTCCAGCAGTGTGTCTTATGGCTGTGCTGAGGATATTGATGGGTCAATGGACTCAAAGCCAGTCATCATTTCACTAAAACTAGTTACCTGCAATTAGATTGAAAGTTTATATTATCTTTTGTGCCTAAAAGCGACAAACCAGAATGTTTCAGTTTTGTTTTAAAACAATGTTTATGACCTCAATCCTTATGCGTAACTTCACATTTAAGTTCGTAATGGAAGTTTTGGTCATTTGCCTCAAGGTATGCTTTCTAGCTTGTAAATCCAGGCCAATTATGTTTAACTACTTGGAATGCATTGAGGATAAGATCCTTCCTCACACCTAAAGGAGAATAAAGTTGAATTTTCCACCGTTGTTGATCTCGCAAGTGCTATATCAGGCAATCTCTTCAAATTGGCTTAGCATAGTGGAAGCTGGAGATTTCCAGCCAGATTTGTTTTAATTTGTGCACTGTATATCTCATGCTGGATCCCCAATCTATGAGACCGAGAAACTTAAATGACCAACTTCTCCACATCATATTCCTTAAAAAAAGTATATGTATCATATTATACCCAATACTTTATTATGTAAAATCCATTCCTCATTGTAGCCATGGTGTACTGCTTCTGTACCTGATACTTCATCCATTCACACTTTCCATAGTTCTTTTTGGAGGACTTTATTCAGACCCACTCTCTGATTGTTCATCTTCTCCAATTGAATTTATACCATCGTTATCCAAATAATTCATGACCATAACATAAATGCATAAACCTCAATGAGATAATTTAGGAAGGACAAGAATGTGTACATTTTTTAGAGGAACTGTCCACCTTGAAATGTGCATAGCCGGTTTTACTGTGCAAAGGCCACGTGAATTGGATGGCTGCCATATACGATGTTAGAAAATAGGCTACTAGAGAAAGCAATTGTCAAATACAATGGGTCGAACAGAAAACAGAAGGAACAATAGTACCTGGAAATTTGTTGAATTTTAGCAGAGATTCATCTCAGGTAAACTGGGTCAACGATTGCAGTGAACTCCTACGACCAAGTCATTTCCAGGACATATTCTTAAGGACGAGTTTCAACCCTTAGGAGGATCCCTAGAGTGATAGGATCTCATCAGAATTGTGACCATGATAAAACGAGCCATTCCTCCGACAGTGGTTGATGTGCAGTTGCACTCTACAATTGACAGGATCAGATCTCCAACAATATTTCGTGCCCACGGCTCGGATGCAAAGGCAGAGATTGATATTTTTCTGTTGTGAAAATGAAAGAAATTCTGTGTTTTTGGAACTCAAAAGTAAGGAATTTTTAAAGGAAATCCATGTAACTAGCAAAAAGGTTTGGTGCAATTTAAAGTATGTAACAGATAAAAACTGAACTACAAATAATTGAAAACGACAAAAATGGTCACCACAATTAATTACGAAACAGAAATTTGGAATTAATTTAGTTATAACAATCACCATTAAAATTGTAACTCAAAAACTCAATTAATTTTAGCAATGATTTTTTTAGCTATTAAAAAATAAAATAAATTTTAGCAAAAACTGGGCCACACTAATCAAGAGCTGGACCCCCCCCCCCCACCGCTAGAACTTGGGATTAGCACCTCGTGTGTAGGATGCATGTTGCGGATGAACGCCCTTGTTAAACGGTTGCCGGTTTGGGCCAATTTAAGCTCTACTATGGTGGCCCGACTCACTTGCGCGTATATGCACGCATTGTCTATCACTCAATAGACCCGAGTGAGGGCTTTTACTTATATGCCCACTTCCAACTTTGCTCACAAGCAATTTGTGACTCTTGACAGGCACCCCACATCACTTCCCTTAGCACTTGCTTTTTAATGAGGGAGGAAAAACTAAAATTTGAGCCAAACTTTAAAACCCAAGTGAAAATTTTAATAGATTTCGATTTTTTTTCTTTTAAGTTTATGATGAAACACCAATCTCAACATAGGGATATCCTACCAAGGGAGTACTTTGTACTCTACATGAACAGTTTAATCAAGTGATTCTAATTGTCCATGAAGGGCCTGCAACATGGATACTTAAACTGATTATTTTGGAGGAGCTGGGATTATACAAATAATTCTAGGTTGGACAAGAATAGATGGAAGGAATGGGGGCATCTGTTCCTATTATAGACTTCAAATTCAGCATAGATAGGAGTTTAAAAGGTAACCCTGGGCTACTTGGGCTTGTGTGGTGATAAAGAGGATAAGTGGAGGGACAAGAACTTGTAGAGCACAGGTGGGAAGTGCTCTGCTGCAACCATAAAAGATTGCGGCTTTGACTAATGTAATCATACAAAAGTGATGAAGATAGTGGGTGGCTCTGTAGATGTTCTCCGGTCTGGTCAGTAGCAGGATTTGAATAGGTGCAAGTTATGGCAGTCAAAGTAGGTGTAAAAACAATGAGTAGTAGTTCCATGGGCCAACGTTGTTAGGGGGAGGGCCTAAATTATCAGCTGTGTGAAAGTGGTTGCTTGTATGATTTCGAGACTCGTCTATATTGTTCATAGGATTTTAGGGGCGTGGCTGCCTATTTACATGTTTTTGAGCTCATACTAAGGGGTGGCTAATTTTTTGGCTGATGAACTTGCCAAGTCTGGGTCTAGAAGAATTGCAATGCTATGCTTCTGAAATGATGTTTGGTGTGGCAAGATTCCGTTCTGGTTAATGGACTGCCATATATAGTTTTCCATTTTCCCAGAAAGAAATGATCTTCTGCCATGCATCCATGTGGAGTGCTTCCAATATTTGTGAATTATGGTGGGACCTAGTTTTGATGTACCATAATAAAATTGAGAGCTTTTTTTTGCAGGATCATAAACTTTTATCAGCAAAAAGGAAATTTTGTTGAAAAAAAAAAAAAACGTCACTCATGTTGTAGGATATTGTAACAATATGTATTTTTTTTTTTTCCGTCCAGGATCCTGCAAATTCAAATATTTCAAAAAATGGAGTAGAGAGATACTCTCCACCATTATAATTACACAGTATTTTGATAAAACAACTAAACTGAGTAGTAACCCATTTATGAAATATGCAGAAAAAAATACATATGGTTACAAATCCTACAACATCTCATCTGTATGGATGTGTCTGGTCTTACAGATTTACAGATTCTGTATCTCATACCATTTCACAAATCCAAGTTGAGACGTTTGCAACTGAAAATTGTAAGAAACCACAGAAGCATAAACTTGTTGAAGCTAAATATGGCTTGTTACTTTGTATCTTGCAGCTAAAACAACTGCTTACCTAACAATCAGTCTCAATTCTAAATGGTATACAGTGGATTGACACCTTTATTTTTGTTTGCTAGTTGATAGGTACTTTTGGATATTGGAAGGGCAACTGGCTCTTGAAAAACAATTTGAAAAATCCATTATGAGTGCCATTTCCAAATAAACAGGAAAATGACTTTGATGATGTAAGTTAATTGGTACTTTGTTTTGATTTGCATTTTCATAGATTGGTTCTTTTCTTTCCCTGTGTACCTGCAGGTTCTGGAGAAGGCTCTTGAAGTGTGGGATCTACAGGTCATCCCTCTAGACTGCCCTGTTGCGGAGCCAGCCCAGATTGACCCCGAACTCGAGAATGCATTCATCTGTCACCTGCAGGACCACTGGTTCTGTATTAGAAAGGTGAATGGTGAGTGGTACAACTTTGACAGCCTCTATGCAGCCCCTGAGCACCTCTCAAAGTTCTACCTCTCGGCTTACCTGGACACCCTTAAGGGCTTTGGATGGAGCATTTTCCTGGTCCGTGGAAACTTCCCAAAAGAGTGCCCTATCCCATCCTCTGAAGCTTCCAATGGCTTTGGACAGTGGCTTTCACCCGAAGATGCTCAAAGGATCACAAAATCCTGCAATGCAACTTCTCAAGCCACCCCACACAGAACGGACTTGTCACAGCCTGCTGGTCAGTTCCCCCAGTTCATTGATGGAGCGGATGGTCTTTCGGAAATGGAAGAGAAGGATCTGAATGCTGCTATTGCAGCCAGCTTGATGGATTCTGCTGCAGTGCACACTCAAACTGGCATGCCTCAGGACAGCAATCAGTGAGAATGAATGCTGTTGAGATACCTGGATGCATATTGGTTTATCTCCAAACTCTCTGAGTTAGTTTCCATGTTCAAGGTGCTGTTTACATTTTCTATTTATGGTGTAGGTTTAGCACCAGTTAAGGAGACTTTAAAAAGGGGTAACCAATATACATTCAATGTGCGACGCCTCTGGTATAAGGAGTACACAGCCATCCCTATTTGGTGAGAATCTCTGCGACTCCATGGATCAGAGTTTCAAATGATAGGAGTGAGGGTTTTTGAAGTTATTGTAATGAAACAAATACAAGAGAACTATTTTATGTTGCTATGGTTCTTTGCACCAGAGACCAGTATTTCTCATGTTCCCCCAATAAAATCATGTCATTGAAATTGTAGGAAATATATCTCACAAGGCTTGTTAATATGCAACATTGCTCAACATTTAAATGTGGCATTGATGTGGACCAATAAAAACATATTTTTATAATAGAAAAATCTTACAAGAGGCAGGTGTGGACTTTACACCCAGAAAATAAAAAGAACACTGCCCAAAAGCTTGCAAAAAGAAGAAGTTCCGTTATGATTTCCTTCCGCCCTACGTTTTGCTTTGATCTGTTAAGTTGCATAAAAGAGACATCTCTGAATGTACGTAATGCCCTAATTTTTTTTCACTACTGTTATCAGGGAGGACGGTTGCAATCCCTTGTCCATTTGATTGAAACCTAGCCTACTTATTAAATTGGATTACTACTTTTCAACTCAACTCAGATTTTGGCCCTTATTTAACCCACCCATAATCCACCCCATTGTGAATTCAGATCAATCAATTCAAGTTAGATTAAATCAGGTCATGGGTCAACCCACATAATTGAGTCTATATATTATATGTTGGTATATAAGCAAAGAGTTATCTATAAAAATAAGTCTCCACCTTAATCACTGTGGAGAGTTAGGTCTCAAAAATCATCAAATTAACATACACAAAATAAGGTGTGTGTATGTGCATGCATATAAATTCAACTAATTATTACAAGTTAGGTTATACAAAACATAACTCTCAAATTAAAAATGGATCAAGTTTTTTAATTTTTTTTCCTAGACTAAACCCATATTTTAAATGGTTGGATTAGCTCACTGAGTTTGAATTGACCCTAACTCAAGTTACACCCTTAGATTATGGTCTTCAATATTTTATACATAACACTATTTATCATAAAATTGTAGATTATGGTCTTCAATATTTTATACATAACACTATTTATCATAAAATTCAATCATACTTTTCTTTACATATACATATTCATTGATGATTCATGGTGGAGGCCAATGATCTCACTACAAATCATAACGTCTAGCTCCACTTGTAACATGGCCAGAGTTCTTCGTTACCCATCGTTAATGAAAACCCAAAACGTCTGAGCCTTACCATCCATTACCATTATCAAAAGTTGAAATAAAACTAGTGTGGATTATGGAACTTCTGAAATTTTAGAATAACAGCTTCTCAAGAGAATTTGGAATTCTAAGTATTTTGACAAGTTATGAAATTTGAGAAATTTCATCTACATAATTCTAGATAAACCAAATAATGGATTTTGACAACAGAATGATAGCAAAGAGTTTTCCCTCTTCAAATTTCCCAGTTTTGACAATTTTTAAGATCTTCTAACTTTATTTTCAAGCTAACCCAACCCTAGCAAAGATAGGTTCAGTTGACTCTCATTGGCTTGAAGCTACTTTGATTTTCCAAAATCGAGTTTCATTAGAGAAAGGATTCAATTCTATGTGTCTTTTTTGGGACTCATATGTCGTTTCATTTGAATCATATTTATTAATATAAATATGAAAATAAATTTAAAAATTATTTTTTTATATAAAGTCATAGAAATGAATTAGATTTTTTTTAACTTAAAATGACTTTGAAATTTATGTCCAGGCTCAACTATCCATTTTTACAGGTTTATATTATAAAAATAAAATATAGTTTTAAAAATAAATTTTTACTGAAGAGTTGTGGAGTTCATTCGAACACTAATCAAAAATAAAAAATACTTTGCCCTGAACATACCAAGGCGCCAATACCAATCCTTTCTCTTTCCATTAAGCCACTGAACTTAAACCTTTTGAGTTTTGATTATGGAAAATCAATCAACATCCAAGCACAGTATTTTGGACGTTTACATTTCAGAAATAAAATCGCTTCTGTTATATTCATGACTTTGACTTTATTCTTGTTTTTTGGATTTTATAGTTTTTGAGTTTTCTGGCTTTCTATCGTACTTGGGGAGAGGTGAGGATTTTGGGGGTTTTTTTTCGTAAAAAATTAGATAATTTGACATTGGGGATTTGCATTGGCTCCAATCGTTTAAGATGATAATCTATGATATTAGTTTTTCAATAAAAAATAAAAAATAAAAACAGATTTTTTAAAGTTTAAACACATCTACAAAGAAAGAATACCACATTTTTCTTTTTTTGTTTTTCGAGCATACCACCTTGGTGCACACTTCCAATGTGTAATTTGCCAAAAAATAAAATAAAAACATCAGCAATGGAATTCCAGTTTGGCTGTGTAATTTACCAAAAAAATAAATAAAATCAGCAATGGCATGGCACAGTCCTACTAATTTCCTACACGTTAATTCAAAAAAAAAAAAAATTGTCATAAGTATAATTTAAACTCGATGTAAAAAATGGTTTTTTTTTTTAAGCAAATTTTTTGATGTAACAAATGGTTTTAATAATTATAACAATGTTTGTGTGGCCCCACACTCGAAACAATATCAACGGTTAAGGATCATTCAATTTTGATGTAACAAATGATTTTAATAATTATAACAATGTTTGTGTGTCCCCACACTCGAAACAATATCAACGGCTAAGGATCATTCAATCAATGTGATCTTCAGTCCTTTGCCTGTTGGGCATATTAGTGAGCACTATTTTCTTTTATGACCAAGGTATTCAGGCCTCTTAGAAAATTCAATTAATCCTTGAAGCATGTACAAGCTTCTCTATCTACACACACTGAGTCACTTTATAGAAAGTGGTCCTTTGACGTGGAGTGAGAATCAAACTCAGGACTCTCGCTTTCTTAGGCAAGTTCTTGACCATCAATTCAACCCCTTTGACTCAATACTATTGCATGTGATTTTTTCTTTTCTGTTTTTAATTTATGTGTGGGAAACTATAGGAAACCCAGCATAAAACCCACACGGGTGATACCTACTGCTCTTAGAGCACACCAGATGAGACCATTGATGAAACCGTAATTGCCGACTCCCAAAGAAACTAATGAAGGACATAATAGTAATTCCTACTTTGCATTTCATTCGTAAAATCATATCCCCTAATCATTCATGATTGAGAAGCAACATATACTTGTTAAGTAATCAATCAGCATTGAGCAATAGTAATTCCTACTTTTAATTGCATGATTTAAAAGATTCGAGTATAACGGGTCCAAGTGAAGATGCAGAAGTGTCTGTCAAACTTATTAGGAGATAAGAAACTTCTGAATGAGAAATGATCCTCATGAATGGAAGGAAAACGGAATCCAAGTTTTCTTACCATTTTCCACTTACTATTAGAAGTAATATTTTACCTTGACATTTTCACTCCTTTGATCTGTAGAAAATCATTTTTCCTTTTATACAACAAGTGACAATTGTTGTTAGATAGTGTTGTATCTAATTAGAGTGAGTTGGGACAAGGAACTTTAACTCACTTTGGGAGTTTTTATCCACTTCACTTGAATCTCGAAAGTATGAACTCTAAGGAGAAATAGATAAGGTGTTGTATAGTTGATAGAATTTCAAGTTAAGTAAGCCAACAAAATTTTCAATTTTTTCCAAAAACTCAAATGAACTTCTGAACTCGAATCCCCTTCGAGTCGGCTATAATTTACCAACCATTAATAAAATATGCAGGTCTCACCACATTTATGATGTGTGATGTTAGTTAATATAATAGAAAAGCAATTGATTATATCTTCTCCCAATTATCATCTTGTAATAACAATTTTAAGTTTCTTAGATTTTGTCAAGTTCCTTTATCTAGAGGAAGAGCATTTCTCACCTGAAACAACCTCTATTTCAGGCTCCAATAGATAAGCTTTTCACTAATTTAAAAAAGTGGGCTTGGACTTGTGCGTAAAAAGATCGAGAGTCCTTCGGCAGGTTTTGACTTTGATATTACAAATGAGCTCAAGCTCAAATCAGGGGTAAAAAAAAAATGGGATTATGAGATATCGGTGTCGCGGCCGATATCTCTGTTCTCTCTTAATTTTTTTTTTTTTTTTAAATCTCACTGTGTATCAGCCACTATCAGCGAGATCTGGGCCATATCGGCCGAGATTTATACCCTGGCTCAAATGGGGAGAGACCAGCCCAACAAAAATCCATGTAAAGATTTTCTTCATGCCTTTGGTTTCTTTGCTTCGCCCGGCTTGTGGGTGTTTACTTACTGTTAAATTCTTCGGGTCCCCTTTTTTTAATGGAATACTACTAATTGTCTTCAAAAAAAAACTCCATGAATAGGTCTAGTTTTGTTTCTCCAAGTATTCAAGGTGACATGGCAATTCAGTAACACAATGAATTATAACTAAGCTCAGAGATAAATCAAAGGAAGAATCATTCCAAAAAAATATTTCTCTTTTGTAGCTCATCCAACATCAATCATATCAGAAATAATAGAAGCGAAATAACGGTATTCTTACAACAGTGGACAATGAAAATAGAAAAAGGAGAAGCAATCAAATGACCTATATCTTGAAAATTGCTTAGCCCTTTTTCCATATCACCAGAATTAAATTTATGGCAGTCCCATTGCTGGTGGGAGGTTATCATTCTTCTGCCCATGTCCAAACTGGCAGGAGAATCCCCAAAAATCTCTACATCAAGCTTCCAGAGGTTCACTTCTGAAAACTCTTGACCTGTTAAAGACAGGAAGAAAGAGAAAAAAGGCATAAAAATCAAGAAGTTCGAGCCAGTGGATTTGTAGTGAAGCTCTGAAAACTGTACTTTGCTCCTTGACAGAGAAGGAGAAGCACATGACTGTGAATTGTAAAGACAGCCTCCATAAAAGACCATTGAGGTCTCCTGGACCCTTCTTGTCAAGGCCACATGGATCCATTTTCATCATCCCTGATTATACTCTAGAATTGGATCTCTATTCTGTGTGTGTGTGGTGGGGGTTGGGAGGGGGTGGGGGTGTTTGTGGGGTTGAAAGGAAACACATGAATTAATTACTGCTCCAAAGGAAACCTAATCACATTTGATCCTAACGACCAAAAATTTGGGCGGAATCCTTTGTAAAAGGCCAAAGGTCCCGTACCCGACCATTAGTTTATGACAATATAACAGGAGATGAATATCATTTTGCAACATCTATAATAAAACATAGAGGGAAAGAAGGCCTGAACCATTGACCATTAGTGACTTGAGCCATGGCATATTGGTGAGTGTGCCTTGTGCAACGGCAAGGTTATGGTTCGCGTCAAATGCTTATCTTTCAACAGAAGGAATAAAGGAAGACATCTATCTAGGGCAATAAATGTTAATCAAGTAACATCACAATCATATGTTTTTGTCAAAACACATCTAAAATGCTGACCTCAGCTAGATGGGGAAAATGGACCACAACTTAAAAACCCCCTACCACAAAATATAGAAAAAAGTTGCTTCACTCTATTTTCAAAAAGCCTAATTTGCAAATGAGAAGGGGGTGGTTTCATTGTGAGTTCTGGCAATCTGTGTCATTTTTCTTGCAGTAACCAAGTGATTTGTCCTTCCTTTCGTTAATAGGTATGGCATGCTATATAAAAACATTCATATAAGCTTCTCTTCCAACAAATGACACTTGTTAGAAATTGTTCAAGAACAACTATAACAAAAGTTCTTTATCTGGAAGTACGTACATTACTCTTCAAGACTTATCCTAGAGAAGAAGAAAGTAAAACATACATCATTCTTCAAAGTCTTGATGAAACAGTCAAGTGTATTTTTGTATGTTGAATCTCCCATCATTCTTGACTTTACCTGTGAGAAAACAGTGAAACTTACATTATCTATCTTCTACAAGATAACTTCAAGCAATTCCTTGACAAGCCAATGAGTGCAATCCAACAACAAATTTGTGTCAACCATTCAAACCTTCCTTGCAGCTATTTAGAGGCTACTTGGAATCTTGGAATTTTGCTCTAGGTGGATCTAATGGAGCAATTTTTAAAGTCCTTCATAACAATTTTGTGATGCATTTGGAGCATGGTATAGAACAATTTTGTGATGCATTTGGAGCATGGTATTGGTGAAATTTGAATCTTCAGACATCAACCATATATCAGCTCACTTGTTTGATCTGTTCCTAAAAAATGTTTCAAAATCTAAAAGAGGGAAAAAAATATTTGCCATATTATTTCACTTATACATACAGTAAAAGTTTTATATTGGAACATCGCAGATATTGTACCTCTATCTAACAATCAATGGCTAGCAAATTTTAGAGTATTTGTTTCAGGTTGTTGCTGTTTTTTTATGTCTCTTCAAACATAACTGACGGCTACGCTTTTTTCATGCACCCTCAGGATGAGCGCAGCCCAAGTTGTACCCTTAAGACCGATTTAGACATTCACTCAAATATGAATACGCACAGTCAAGAACAGAATAATTTGTAATAGAACGGCTTGTGATCGATCCTTAGAACATTGACCTCTACAGATATTGTTGATATACAGAGGAGAATGAAGACCCAAGCAAGTATACCATTCAAATGAAAGCAATGTGTATATTAATACACCTGCTAACGGATTCCTCTTTAACCACTGAGTACAGTGGCTAATTATAACCCGATAATGAAGTCTTCGTAGGCTCAATCTCCAACCTGCTAAAACATTTGGTTTCTGAGTGCTAAATTGGTAATTAATTTGTGAATATAAAAACATCTTAAGTTAAAGATGACAGATATCTGTCATCGGAAGATTTCTTTGTCTTGGGAAGGATGTATGAAAGGGGTCGGTAGAGTTAGAAAGCGTACGGTTGAGTGGTGTGCCTACCCTAGGATCATGTAAATTCAATGTAAATGGGCAACAAGGGGTAAGCCTGGGCAGCGGGAATAGGGGAGTGTTACATGAGATAGAAGTAGGATGTTAGTAGCCTTTTCCGATCAGTAGGGACAATGGAGTCAAACGAGGCAGAATTGAGAGCAATCAGGAGAGCACTTCAGTTTGGTCTAGGTTTAGGAGCGGTAACCTCATTATCGAATGTGACTCGACTATGTTATCCCTTGGGCGTAATAAGAAATTCTCCCCGTGGAGGTTGGTATATATTGCTAGGGACATTTGGAGGTGGTGTAGGTCGGGAGGCATCACTTTCACTCACACAACTCGATCAGCAGACAATGTAGAGACTTCTTGGCGAAAGTTGGTGTGCAAACAAAGACCAGTTTTGGAAATCTTTTCATCTCACCGGCCTTGGGAGTTAGGGGAGTAGGGTCCTTCTTAGTGGATCCTGTGTTAGGAGGATTGTTTTGTTTTATCTTTTCTTTTATTTCATGTTTTTTTCTTGTTTTTTCCCGTTCTTTTCCTCTTCCTTCTTGATTCTGGGTATATCTCTCCTATATTTGGATCCTTCTTGTACTCTCTTTTCGTTCAAATGGAAATGTTTAAAAAGAGAAGAATACAGCTGTCCATGGAAATGAACAATTGTCTTCTAGTAGTTTCAATGTTTTGTTTTTTTTTTCAAGTGCCTTCTTCCCCCTATCATTTCTGAAGGCTCACAGTGGATGTTTCACTGGTTGTCTCCAGTATTTGGATCAATAAGGCTAACATTTCAAAGTAAGATAAATGATTTTAGGCATAAGAACTCACAGGGTTCAAGATTCATCAACTTCTCCAGTTTCTTTGGAGGCAAATATCATCAAGAAGAACTGGGTATTTAGTCTTTATCAAGAATACAAATTTATTAACATACTACATCTTCTTAACATCATGAAAGCAAACCTATGGGTGACTGCTATATGATGTTAGTTCCACGATTTATTCGTTTAATTATGCATTCCCTAGAAACAAACTTAGCACAAAAATCAAAAAATTATGAATAGAAGGTATTAGAAGAAGGGGAGACCATTAAAGACATTGATTGATGTTGTAAGGCATGACATTATAGATCATGATTAAGAAAGTGATTGTTGACGGATCAAATGGAAAACTAGAACTCAATAGCTGACAACAAATAGATGGGAGAAATGGCTTCAAACATGATACTGGATATGCATTCCCCTATTTCCAAGAGCACCACAAGCTAAAACAACACCACCTATGACATGAATGAAATCTTACGTTTCACCCACTCTTCATAAATGGTCTGGATATTTTGTCAAATGCAAACAGAGAGACAATTGTGAATAAAAAAAATTAAAAAATCTTACCACATCAACAGGTGATCCAATGCAGACTGCAAAAAATCCTGCACCTAAGCCAGCTAGCAGATGGGTAAAAACACTATCCATGAACCCTGGAATTGCAATAATGTCTGCATTAGAAGAATTAATGAATAAATAAACAATTAAATCTATCCACTTTAATGGTAGGAAAAATGACACAAGAACTACGAACCAAGATGTGGACAGGTCTGTAACTGAGATTCAGTGTTGTAAAGTTACCTGTTTCACTGATCATAACTGGCTAATTCGGCAGCATTTATAATTGCATTTCGTGCAATATTAGGCCCAAGCCCAGTCCACAGAGCCCCAACTCCTTCCTGAAATTATCAAAACAAAATTAGTAAGAGTTGAAACTTGAAAGGTCAATTTGATAAAATGGAAAATTATTAGTACAAGCAAAACCTGTTTGATAATAGTATATAAGCATTTAACGCTCCAGAGTAACGCCTTGGTGCTCCAGGTGGCAGCTTTCCTTCAGCTTGAAGCCGAACTTTCACAAGATCAGTTGGATTAGCCACCATAATAGCTATAGCACCTGATTGATGTTACAACTGACCACTTAGTATGTCAAAAGACAAGTGGAATGGTTACATGAGTTTAATTTGTAAACTCCAAGTTGTAAATTAAGCTAAAAAAGATTGGCACGAATATTGATTATTTAAATTACAAGATTATATTTTCTATCGAGATCACATTTCCCAGAGAGAGAGAGAGAGAGAGACCAATAGGGATATATCATTACCTTCTTCCACTTCATTGGAATTAAAAGTAAGAGCACCTTTATGTCATAAAAAATTCAATACCTACCATCTTTCAAAAAAAATTCAAAATTTACCAGTAGTAAATGCAGCAAGTATTTTCTTGGATAAAGGAACGTCTCCAATAAAGTCATCACCAACATAAAAGGATTTAACCTGCTCATAATGCAAATGATGCCGAAACATCAGAAATTTAACGAGTACACAAACAAGAGTAGTGTCAAATAATGATAGAAATCCATGTAAAGAAGTTCAAGACAAACCAGTTCATACAGTCCGATTCGCAGCCCACCATACAGGAATTGGCGATGTAGTCCTGGCACAATGCCTTTCCAGAGTGCTGGCAAACCTTCTTCCCTGGCAATGGTAGCAATAGTGTCCAGCATTCCTTGGTATTTGGGTAAACCCACTCCATCCCCAGAGGCTGCCTTTTTCTGTAGTTGCAACCTAACTTTAGCAGTGTCCAATGGGATCGTACAAAGCTGCAGGAATCCATATAAAAAGTGAGAGGGAGAGCCATTAAAGTTCAAAATATGCAATGGTTTGATATAAACTGAATTACCTTTGCCAGTATGTGTGAACGAAAATAAATAATCAAAGTTGGGCCTTAGGATCCATGTCATGTACTGTGACTTGTGACTAAGGATGTTTTCCAAACTAAATTGTTTTGCTGGATAAAGAAACAAGCATGTTTAGAAAGAGAAATGTGCAACTCATTACTTAGGCCAACATCAAACATTTCATAGGAGTCATATCAGTTTAGGATCAAAGAGAGGTTGCACTAAAAATGAGTTATAGATAGAATATACATTGCAACATTTAGGTATGGCTTTTGAGCCATTATACATGTTAAACAATCTAGCACATACATGCACAATGAATGAGCAAAGAACAGAAATCAATAACAATCAATCCTCATAACCGGACCTGACAAAAATAATGACTGACTAATACATCAGTCAAGTGCAGAATCTGAGATAAACTCATGATACATGATGTTAAACATCACCAGATGCTATTTAGTTATTTTGTACATAGATGCAGTTACATTCTAGTATGACTTACCATGTCCTTTCAGACAGCAAGCAAATATACTCAACTATCAACTCTGCAACTCATTTCAAAGTACATGTTGTGACATTATACATTTCATTCAACTCATGCCATGAATCACAAGAATTGGATCCACAGTCTTTTTCAGAGAGGTTTATAGAACATATTTCATAAATTTCATTGTTTAAATAACACCGATAAAAGAGGAAAAGCCTTGATATTTCCAATAAGTTCAGCATCATGTCTTACTCCAAAAGAAGTTTAATTTGCTTGATAGTGATATGATATGATAGATAAATATTCTGAACATTTGCAACAAATAAACAGGAAAAGTCCAGATACTGAATAATTGGAGAAAGAAGTAGGATCAATATAAAATTATAAATAATAAAAAGAGAAAGGAAGAAATTAATAATTTTAGCTGAAAAAATGCATAAATTTAGGAAAATGATGAGAAATTGTTACCAGAATCAGAACAACTACAAAAAGTTAATATTAAAATTCTAAAGTTTTACCAATCATTGAATTGCAGTGAAGTTCTAAAGCTCCATTTTTAAGAAGTATCTCTGAATTAGACACTCTAAATCAATTGAAAATAACATAGACCGCCACACACTGATAAAATGATCTGTCTGCACAAATTTATGCATACATTTATAGCAAATACATGG
>JAAGOE010000078.1:0-49448 GCA_013350335.1 Chimonanthus salicifolius | reverse complement strand
ACTTAACGTTCTTCCTCGCGTCAGCCGTGTCATCGGTACTGCGATCTGGGAGAAGTGGGGATAAACTTTCGGTAATATCCTGCTAATCCCAGAAAGCCTCTGATCTCGAGCACGTTCTTGGGACTTTCCCAAGTCTTCATTGTTTCTACCTTTGCTGAATCTACCGAAATCCCTCCGGAGACACCACGTGTCCAAGAAACTGCACTTGAGTCAACCAAAACTCGCACTTGCTCACCTTAGCGACAGTTGGTGATCTTGAAGAGTCTGAAGAACAATGCGTAGATGACGCTCGTGCTCCTCCTCGGACGACGAAAAGATCAAGATATCGTCTATGAAGACTATCACAAACTCTCTCAGGTACGGTCAGAAAATGCGATTCATCAAATCCATAAACATGGCTGGCGCGTTGGTCAAACCGAAAGCATCGCCACAAACTCATACAAACCATACTTCGTCCGAAAAGCAGTCTTAGAATGTCTTCCTCTCTAATCCTCAACTAATCATAACCCGACCTCAGATCGATTTTCGAAAAAAAATCTCGATCCTCTCAAAAGATCAAAGAGGTAGTCTATTTTAGGCAACGGATACTTATTCTCAACAGTTACCTGGTTAAGTCACCGGTAATTTATACACATCCTTATCATCCATCCTTCTTTCTCACAAAGAGAGCAGGTACGCCCATGGCGAGTTGCTTTGACGATAAAACCAAGTCTAAGAAACTCATCTACCTGCGTAGCTAGCTTTCTCTGTTTCAGCCGGCGCCATCCGATAAGGTGCCATGGAAATTGGAGATATTCCTGGCTGTAGGTCTATAACAAACTATATCTCTCAGCGTGGAGGTGGCCAAGCCAATTGGTCAGGAAACACATCCATAAATTTACACACCACCCAGAGGAGCTACAGACCCTACACCACCTACATCTTCCCAACCCATGATCGCCACCATACTATCAGGATATGCCCTAAGGCCAAGAGAAAGTGACTCTCATCTTCTCATAGTGGTACCAACTTCTTCATAAACCTCTCATCAGTTGAGGAGACCCCACAAATTCTCCTCTGAGAACAGTTAATCAAAACCTGAAAGACTGACAACCAATCCATGCCAAGGATGACGTCAAAGTCCGTCTTTTCCAAC
This sequence comes from Chimonanthus salicifolius, assembly GCA_013350335.1. NCBI lineage: Eukaryota > Viridiplantae > Streptophyta > Magnoliopsida > Laurales > Calycanthaceae > Chimonanthus > Chimonanthus salicifolius. The sequence goes on along the minus strand of JAAGOE010000078.1, from coordinate 48,313 downwards.
ACCAGAAAATCATAGGACACTCTACAACCGTTAATCCTCAGAACACAAGATATACACCTTTGGTTTACCAAAGCTCTCTTACCCAAAGGTGATACTACCATTAGCCGGTTAGCTACTTCTACCGGTTTCAAACCTAATCTATCACAACAAGCTCTAGAAATAAAGGAATGCGAAGCACCGGTATAAAAAAGCACTCGTGCTAAAATATTGAAAAGATTAAGAGTACCTTCCATCACCGTATTTCCATCGGCTCTTCCTTCTGAGTCCCAATCGTGTAGACTCTCCCATGAGTGGTTTGAGGACGTCCCTGTCCTATCCCCTGACTATTCCGAGGTGGTCCATTCCTTGGTGCCACCGAGCCTCTGGAGGTTTGCTGAGAACCTCTGCCAACGGTTGGTTGTACCACAGAAAAAGAAGCTCCTGCGCCTTGCGAATGTGCAGCTCCACCAATATAAGGACATTCTCTAAGCAGATGTCCGGTCTGCTTGCAATGATGGCATGCCTTCTCCCTCCCTGCTGGGCAAAACTTAGAAGTATGCCCAGGCTGGCTGCAGGTATAATACACAATTTTTCGTGTGTCAAACCGACTCGATTGACCTGCACTAGGTTGACTCTTCTTGAAGAATGGCTTCTTCTGGTTGAACTTGGCCTTCTTGTTGGAGGAAGGTTTCTGAAGTTGTCGATGCTCCTGTTGATGAAGTCCACTGCTTCCACATTTGAAGCTCGATCATGATCTCCTCCAAGGTGTCGAGAAGTTAGGTCGGCCACTTGTCGCTGCAGAAACGGTCGGAGCCCATTCTCAAATACTGGATCTTCTCTTCTTCGTTCGCCGCTATCCAAGGCACGAACTGCATCAAATTGATGACCCGCACGACATACTGTGCCACCAAGTCGGAACCTTGTTGGATGTTGAGGAATTCTCTCTTCCTCGCTTCTTGGACGGTATTTGGAAAATAACGGGCCAGAAAGGCAGCTGAGAACTTTCCCACGTCATTAGCTCGTGGTTACAAACCAAATTCTTCGCTTCCCACCACTCGTAAGCATTTCCTTCCAACTGGTACGCTGCCAAGGTTACTCTCAGGTCATCAGCAATTGCTAAGGTGTTCAGGATCCGGCTAATTTGGGTCAACCAGTTCTGCGCTGTACTAGGGTCCTCTGTCCCCGAAAAACTTGTCGGGTTCAATCGCTTGAACTCTTTTAGAGTCGAGGTGGCTCTCTCCTCTTGCGTTCGGATAGGAGGACGTCACATATTTTCAGCTATCTGCTAAAATGCTTCTACCGCCGCACGAATGGCTTCATTGGGTAAATCATGGGGTGGAAGACCAGTCCTCCTCCCACGGCAGTTGTTTTCGTTAGCGTTGGGTCCTGACATCTGTTATTTACACTTGTAAATATCACTTAACCATTTTGAGAAACTTTGTTAAGGCAATCACACAAGTTGCACAATTCATTAGAAATCATTCAAATTTCATTTCAATTATAAGGGTTAGTAGGGTTAGAAAACCCTTCAAAACAACAAAACAAGACTCAACCCTTACAAAAATAATCTCTCCGATTCTCCAACACTCTCTAGTCTAATCTTTGGAAGAAGACCCTGCATCATCATCGAAGTAATAGAAGTTGTCAGGGCAAGTCGCCGACTTGTGCCCCAACACTCCAGATGTAACGCCTCGGATTTTCAGTTAATTATTTTGTATGAAACTAATCCATTTAATTTGTGAACATTAGTTATGGATCTTAAATTGGGTAAAGAGTTGGGTCATTGGCCCAATTAAGACCCAACGGTTTTGGAATTGTTTTCGATAAAAATTAAATGGGTTAAATTAATTTAGTGATGCATTATGTCTACATTTTAAATAAAAGATTGCATGGCTGAATTTTAGATGTAAAAATCTAGAAATATGCGCATGAATGATATGCATATCTAGGTGATATGCTAGATAAATTTAAAAAAGGATTTTTCCATGATTAAATAAAGGAAAGAGGAGGAAAATGCAATTAAGGAAGGTTATAATTAAAGAAGGGAGGAAGGGTGCATAGCACATTCTAAATAGGGATTAAGGAAGGATTTTAATTAAGGAGAGCAAGGGGGCACACGGCATTACTAAAACAAGAAAGGGAGGGGCGCATGGCACCTTCCCCATTTAGATAAAGGGGAGCTTATATAAGAAAATACCCCATAGGCCAATCTCTCTCTCTCTCTCTCTCTCTCTCTCTCAATTCCCATTCACGCCAAAAAAATAAGAGGAAGAAAAGGGGCGGCCAGCAAAGGGAAAGATCAAGAAGGAGAAGAAGATTAGAAGAGAAAGACCAAGCGAAAGGATAACCGAAGGAGTCGCGGAACCGGTAAGTGATTCTGATTTTTGTTTAAGAACTATGGTTATTTTCAATGGAAAAATGGACCATAGCCATGGCCTAACCCCATGGAAAGACATAGGTTAGATCATGGAATTTTAAAGGATTCATTTATGGAGGAACATTGATTAAATGGATGGATTGAAAACCATGGGAATTTATTGTTTAAATTTATAAATTTGAATGATGAAAACCCATGGGAGAGTTGGTTAATTTTAAATAAAGATCATGGAAAATTATTGGTGTATGGCCGAACCCCACCAAACAAAATTGAGGATGCATCATAAAATTAGAAACTCACCAATGTATGGATTAATTCTAAGAGTGAGGTTCGGCCATGGTGCATGGCCGAACCCCACTAGGATTTATTCATGGAGTTGTATTAATAATCCTAATGGATCTAAATGATTAAGGATCATAGATGAATGTTGATTGATTAAATGGATGATGTTACTAAATTTGGAAAGTGTCTAAATATGGAAGCATGGATGCTAAATTTAGAAACTATCTAATTATGGAGGATGGTTATGGAAGGATTAATGATTATCTTGGAAACCTTCTAACTATGGAATTAGATATTAATTTAGAAAGTTTCTATTTAAGGACTTTCTAATTATGGAGATTTAGAAAAGATCCAAGAATGGAAGGAATGGATTGTTTTTGGAAGGTGGAGATTAAATTGGTAAGTCTCCAAGAATAGAAAGATGGTTATTATAAAATTAGTAACTTGCTAATTATGGAAGTATGCATGCTAAATTGGGAAACTATCTAAGATTGGAAGTATGCATGCTAAATTGGGAAACTATCTAAGTATGGAAGTATGCATGCTAAATTGGGAAACTATCTAAGTATAGAAAGATGCATGCTAAATTGGGAAATTATCTAATTATGGATGTATGCATACTAAATTTGGAAACCTTCTATTTATGGAAGGTTGGCCATGAATGACAATTTTGTAATTATGGAAGTTGGATGCTAAAATAAGAAACTTTCTAAGTATGGATTATTAATATTATAATTGGAAATTATACACCATAGGGTTCGGCCAAAGTGTATGGCCGAACCCACGGACCAAATTAAGGGATTTTATGGATCCAAGTGTGGAAATTAATATAATTGGAAAATTTACATCATAGGGTTCGGCCATGGTGTTTGGCCGAACCCCATGAATCAAGTCTTTGGTCCAATTATGGATTTATTATTATTAAATGAATTTAGAAGGAGGATGGAACCATGATATCATGGGTTCGGCCATGGGGTATGGTCGAACCCCATGAACCAAATTTTATGGGTCTTTGATGGACCTAATATGGTTAAAGGAATGGAAGGTCTTATCTATGGTTCTAAGGTTGTGGATTATTGGAGGATTCATGTATATAATGTATAAGTGAATGGACCTATGTTTGGAACCAAAACCTAAGGTGATGAAGGTGATAGCAAAATTGTAAATAGATCAAAATAATGGACATAGGGTTCGGCCATGGTGTATGGCCGAACCCCATGAATTATTTGATGGACTACTTGTTGGAATGTTCTAAGGGACACTTAGAGTGGTTATGCATGTTTAAGATAATGGGGGATTTAATTACATATAGACCTATGTTCATAAGTTATGTTATTGGTTATGTTATTAGGTATAATGGCATGTTTGTAATTAAGTAAGAATAAAGGACCATGGGTTCGGCCATGGTGTATGGCCGAACCACATGGGAAATATTTGTTGGATCATGTTGGGACTAAGGAACCAGTTATGAATATATTAAGTTTACGTATTAATATTATGGATGGGTTTTGGACATAAAACCTAAAGTAATGGTAATGTTGTAAATATGAGAATAATAGAATGATAATCATGGATGGCATTTTGGTAATTACGTAGAATTAATGGAACTATGTTTTGGAACTCAAACATTAGACCAATGGCAATTTGGTAATATCGGCTAAAAATGATAAACCATGGGTTCGGCCATGGTGTATGGCCGAACCTCATGGAGATTGGTTTATGGACTTAAAATATTATAAATCAAGTGGGACTTGGTTTTAATTGATTTTATATTATAAGGTAACGGACCTCACCAGGTGATTACGATCGCAAGCAGTTACCAGACGAAAGACGCAAGGACACGTAGCGGTCTTTGGTAGGATTCCACCTCTTTGAAACCATGGGTTTATGTGCATTGTTTTATCTTATTTTTTATGAATATATATTGCAAAGGATATGTTTCAAATTATGATTTTTATATGCTATGTTTATATGATAAAATAGTATGTGATGTATATGTTTCAAAATGAGCTTTTAAATGCTATGATTTGTATAATTGCATAGCATGTGGTATTTGCATCTCATGCATGGCATGGGAGGGATGACAGGTAACCGGGGACCCACACTCCGTCGGGGCGTCCGTAAAGCACTAGTGGAGGATACCTTGATGATGAGAATCCCATCAAGAGGATACTATGTATGATACCTTGATGATGAGAATCCCATCAAGAGGATACTATGTATGAAGACCTTGATGATGAGCATTCCATCAGGAGGATACTATATATCCGGAGATCCACACTCTATCGGGGCGTTCGTAAAACACTCGTGGAAGGATACCTTGATGATGAGAATTCCATCAAGAGAACACTATGAGTTTGTGATGGGTGGGATTCATTGCATATGATAGCATGGCATGCCATTGAATCGGCATGATTATGACCTCTATTATCATGCAAGGCTTCTGGTTTTTATCGGTATGATTGGATCTCTATTTTCATACACTGTTTTGGATACAATGTTTTATAAGTATGGTATGATTTATTATACTGGATTTGATATATTTATTATATCTGGATTTTTGGTACTAACCCATGTGTTAACCCTAATTGGAATACCTACTGGGCGCGTTGTACTAACGCCCTACTTCTACCCTACTTGATGATACAGGACGAGGGGAACGATGAACTCGTAACGGGCCAGGCATAGGAGCGTGGAGAATTATAGTTTATATTTCGTTTATGATATTCATGGGCTTATATTTTGAGTATCTTCGGATTGTAATAACTTAGATGAATTTTCTATGGTTGGATATTTTACTGAATAATTATGATATGATAATGATGATTGAAGACTTGACGTACTTTGCTATCTGAATGGAATAGAACTGTGTTCTATTATGTTTCCGCATGTTATGATTTTTATTCCGCATATTTATATTGCTACGTGTGAACCGTTTTCTTGGACTGAGTCCATACACACGTAAGGTTGGCCAGTTAAGGGTCGGACTTTAGAAGTTTGGACTTATCTCGCGTCGTGACGTCCTGCTCTCTATCACTCTTCGTTTATAAAAAAAAAAATAGACTCTAATTTACGGGAAGAAGCGAGTGAAAAAGGGCGGGGCGTTACACCACACGTCAGACAGGGTATGATCCCTAGTCCCCCAACATAAGGACAGTTAGTCCTTGCGTTCTCATGCCCGCGAAGTCCGCAAACAAGGCAAATGGCATCAATAGGGTGGGGGCAATAACTACCATTGTGCCCCTCCTGATTGCATAATTCGCACATATAATCCGTCCACTTATCCGAAGTCAGAGTAGCCAGAGTATACTCAGACGAGCCTATCTCCCCTACATACTATTCTAAGATTGGGATATCTTCCTCATCCTCTTCAGGTACAAAGTCTGGAACAACCCTAACATTGTACTCGGGTGATTCTACTTCCATATCCTCATTGGGTACAACTTCATTAATGAAGTTTGGCACGCTGGAATCGTCGGAAGAAGAAACCAGATCTATCGGACAGCTAGGGGTCCCTCTGTCCCACAGCTTGGTGTACTTTACACTGCTTGACATATCTGTATCACAAAACAAGAAAATGTCAACAACAATTGCAGTTCTAAACCAAAAACAACTCCAACTATGCTGTAACCCATCACAGTCCGAGAGTTTGAGCCGAAACTCTGATTCCAAGCTGTCACGCCCCGACTTGAACAGTGGGCCTGGAACGCGACTGATTTTTTTTTTTAAACTAATCTCAAGAAATCTAACTGGGCCGGATCAACGGTTGGGCCCAAAGGTCACACATGATCTCAACATGTGGACTCAAACACATACCATAAATCTACCCCAAAAAGACACAAACATCAACACATAAATCCAACAACGATTTATTATTACAACATCAGAGTAACTGCGGATACATGGTAGTTTAATACATCACATTAATGCAAACTAAGTACCACACCTGGTACTTTATAAAAACAAATGGTTCCAAGAACCAAAAAGCAAAGGTAAGGGAATTCCCCTCAGTGGGAATCCCAAAAGTAACGCCGCAGCTTGTCCACCCTAAGCTTCAAACAGGGGGTTCTCCTCCTCGGCTTCATCTCTTGGAAGGTGAGTGGAGTGAGCTAACTATCCCAGTGAAGGAAATATAACAGTGCAGTTAATGAAACATCAGGTTAGTAAATAATCAACATTTGCAACATAATATCTCATGCTTGATAATAAATTCTCAATATCAAGTATAATCTCATCATCATTTCATTTCCATTACTGCTGTTATCCACCGTAACCCCCAGATACTATACTGACACCAATAGTATTAAGTCCCGACACGGTCAAAAATACATCATTGCAAGTACATCTCCGGTATACACCTCAAAACCGGTACTGACACACCTTGTCAGTTACTGTCAACCCACCTGGTCCAGTAGACGTAACCGACACACTCAGCTCGGCGATGGTTCAATAATAAAAGGTACGTGGAAGCAGTATTACATAACTCAACATCATGAACATTCACAATCATCATAAGCATTTCTTATAACAGTGCATCATGTCCGGGCACATGGGTGGGTTCATCAAACTTGAAACCACTCATTGCTCAAGATCTATCTCATATAACCTGTTTACACCTACTGCAAAGTTAGGTTCCCTCACCGAAAATGTATGGTATCGCAGTCTCTGTTCAAACAAGCAAACAAGTGCACAATCAATCATAAGTCAACATACATATCATCAAATGCATACGTACAAGTAGCATTTCAAAACCATGCTTGTTTTCTCAAAAATCTTCTAGGTAAATGGAATTGAGTCGACTACTTGGTTTCTAACCATTTTATACAATAATACACAATATAGTAATAATAAAGTGCTCAGTCCAAAACTTATATTGTCTTTTGGGTATGACCAGATTGACTTATTGAGTTAGGTCTAGATACTCAGGTCACTTCTCAATTGTCTTCTGGATAGGACCAGATTTTGACATGTTGAGTAAGGCCTCGAGGTCACTCAATGCCCGAGCATTAGAGTCGGCTTTGAAGTGAATACAATAGTAGATACACTATAATAATAAGAGAAGAGGGTTACTACACTTTTAATTTATTAACAAGGGGGTATAAACATCACATGCATCAATAATCAAACAAGATTTTAAACTCAAAAATTGGGTCTCTCGGAACAAGCCTCGGAACCAGGTACTGTGGCTTCGGATCATCCGAACCACTGCCTAAGCTAGTCACTGACTTCGGATCGTCTGAAGATTAGGCCTCGGATCGTCCGAAGGTCCTTCCGAACCGAAAAATCTAAAAAACTGGTCTCGATGGGTCTGTGTGTCTCGGAACATGTCGAGTGAGGCTTAGATCGTCCGAGTGGGGTTCGGTCCTTCCGAACTCGGCTCCGAACGTCCGGGCGAGTTAAACTTGCCTCGGACTCTTCGGGCTTTGGGTGAAGCTCGGAACGTCCAAAGGCTTCCTTTCGGACCGTCCGAAGGGTGTGACCCTCAGACCATCCGAGGACCGACTCTCGGACCGTCCGAGAGCCGTCTTCCGCCACTGTCTGCAACAGCAGAAGGTGACGAGTAAACACTGCATGAAATACGAATCCGAAAACAGTGGGTTTTCCAGATTCTATTTTCACATCCAACCGGTCAGATGGACTCATCAATGAGTCCTCTTTCCACAGGGAGTGGTTTGGAGTTTTAAGACTAAGTAGGCCATTTGATTTTAAAACGAAAAGCACACTGATACAAGAAAACCCATGATTTTTCTTAAACTTCAAACTGGTTTTACACGTTCAAAACATGGCCAAATTTGGTTTTTCTCGATTCTAAACTGACTGAAATTGAAAGAGGAACACAGTGGTTACCTTCACTTGAGTTCCTAGGTTAAAAATCCGACTTTTGAAAATTCTTCCTTTAAAGCTTACGGTAACTGAAACTGGGAAAGATAGAGGCCGAGAGAGAGAGGGTGTGCTGGTTTGATCACAGACCAGCTGAGAGGGAGAGATAGAAAATTTGAGGGAGATTGAGCGCTGGGCTGAGGGTTATCTTATAGAGATCATTGATCAATCGGAGCAGCTGCATGCAGCTACTACTTACGTTTGAAACAGTAACCGGCAAAAGTTACAGTTGGTTGCAGATCAACCCCTCCAAACTTTCGGTTTTGCAAATAAGTCTTCTTTTGATAAAAACTTGAGTTTTAACTAAAAACAATATTTTTTTAAAGCCTGAAAATTTTAATCCAACCTGACAGATAACTTGGGTTTTAAAAACTTTAATCATCATAAAAATTTGGAGATTTAAAACTCAATAAAAACCATAGATTTAAATAAAAATCATAATTTATCACTATTTACGTGATTTAACTTATGTTAAATAAAATGATTTAAAGGTTTTGAAAGAATAAACTAGACCATACTAAAATGGTCTAACATACTATACTTGTTTCAAAAATTATCTCATTCTCAAAACCATTTAAAATATTTATTTCTCCCTTTCGGGGTTTTGACGGGCGGTTTTAAATACTATTTTCTGAAAATAAAATTATTTTAAAATCAGAAGTAGAAATCATTGATTAAGGAGAATAATATCATCCAATAATAATCACATAATAACACAATTTATAAAATAATAACAATAAGCGGTAAATTACCATTTTGCCCCTCCAGCTGAAGAAGCTGGATCACTGAGCTTTTGAGCTCGGATTGGGCCACACCTGGGCTTTACAAAAAGCCCTAACTGAAATCTTCTAGATTAACCAGTCTAAAAAGGATTTATTAAGCTAAACTACGCCTAATTTGGGTCAAGGTATTACAGTAGGTGCATCAACATGTGCAGAAATCGGAGGAGTGGAGACAGAGGTAGCAGCAGGTGCATCAATAGGTGCAGAAGTCAAAGGAGTGGAGACAGAGATAGAAGCAGGTGCATCAATAACAAGCACAGGTACAAGAAACTGAGATGGTGCCAATGGAACAAGTCTAGTCGCACGAGCAATAGAACCAGAAGCTGGCACCTGAGGAACAAATCCTGTCGGAAGAGGAGTGGAGCCAGAAGCTGTTGCAAATGTAGCAAATCCAGTCGTACGAGGATGAATGGAGCCAGAAGCTTGGGTTGCTGCTGTTGGTGATACATACGATCGTACTACACCATCTTCATCAAGTCTTAGTTGTATAGTAATTCTAGCTCTTTGAGCTATAAGTACAGACAACCTTTATTATCCATAATTTGATTCTGCATATGATTCATCCTTCCATGAATTTCAGCTCTAAACTGATCCATTTTTTCATTGACAACCACAGAAATAGTCTCAATAATTTGCTGAATGTTGATTCCAGTAGATGATTCTTGATGTGCCTCAGGTGAACTAACAACCTGAAATTCAACTACCTCTTCGGCTTTGGGAAACCATCGATTGCTTATGTTGTCGAGATAGAATCTAATTTTCTTCATAGTTGTCTTATTAAAGTGATCATAGAGCGTGATAACTACTTTATCTTCAGGTGGAAGTGGGGTTCTATGTTTCGCAAAGAGGTTAGAAAGAAAAAAGACCGTAGGGAAGACTACATTTCTTCGTCTTACAGCAGGCTCTCATGTGATTTATGATGCTATGGGAGAGGGAGACTTATTTTCCATTCAGGATGCACCAAATGAGGAAAGCTTCAAACCAGGACACATGGTTACTATGTCCTTTTCTAGAAAAAATACAGTGTCCAATGATGTGATGGATAATATGGGCTTCAAGGGTTAGGTCCTTCAGACGAGGCATAACTTTTTTGTAATATCAGCGCGCCCACACATTGATTGATGGCATCCAAAACATTGAAGCCATCAACATCGGTAGCCCATGTATTTGTTTCATACTTTACAATTGTGGCCGGGGAGAAAATTGAACATACAGTCCAATCTTTCATTTGTCAAACAAATTTTAAAACCTAGGACTTTGGATTTAATGGAGTGGTCAGTACTTGGTTTTATTATGTTGGTATTAAATTCCCTCACAAATGTAGGATACAAATCCTCTTTAAGTTGCCAAGAAGGAGCCCCAACGCAGTGTTTCAAAGTACTCTTTGGTCTTCAATTCAAAGGGTGGGAAAAAAAAAAAAGATCGATGACCTTACCAAAGAGATAGGGCCGAGTGGACAAATCAACTTTGTATAATGTTGCAGCTTCCGAATAGATGAAATGGTTGGGGTCAAACGTCGTTGCCTCTTTCCTCTGTTTATTTTTTGCTTATTTGAAGAGGTAGATTTCCCCTTTCTATTCTATGAAGTCCCTTTTGATGCCATGGGAAGGAGATTCGACTGAGATAAGGTCGAACGAAGGAGAAAGGAGGGAGAGGGCACGATCGAAGCATCTTGAAGGAGGGTGAGGGCATGGTCGAAGGATCTAGAAAGGAGGGAGAGGGCACGGTCGAAGGATCTTGAAGGAGGGAGAGGGCACGATCAAAGCATCTTGAAGGAGGGAGAGGGCACGGTCGAAAGATCTTGAAAGGAGGGAGAGGGCACGGTCGAAGGAACTTGAAGGAGGGAGAGGGAACGGTCGAAAGAATGAGAGGGTTAGAGTTTCGTTTGAAAGAAATGTTCGAAATTGGGCGAATGATTCGAACTTATAGGTTTAAGATTGTTCGGACCATCACTTTGGATGGTTCGAACGATCTTAACTGAGAGCACAATTGTAAGTGATGGTCTGAACAATCTTATACTTATTAATTCGATCGTTCGGGCGATGGAATTTTATACTACAATTTTCGTCTGAACGGTCTGAACGTCCGAACGAACGAAAAATGTTCTGCCAGATGGTTCGGACGATGCGGAGGATTATTCATTTTCTAAAAAAGTGAAGGGCAAAATTGTAATTTCACCTTAACAATTTAAAATCTGGTATTTGCTAATAGAAAAGGCAGGTATCTAAATGGCCACCCATAATTTTTTGTCCAAAAAAAATTTGATTACTTGTAATTTTTTGTCCAAAAAAAATTTGATTACTTGTACAAGGCATTCTGACTAAATTTTCAAATTCATAGACATCTTTACCTAATTGCACAACTTTCCATGTATTTTCACCGAAATTGTCCCTAATTTTAATGACTAAATTTATTACTTTTTTAATTTTTAAATTTGGACATTTAATGGAGATTTGCTTTAATAGTGTTTGAAAATACATAATCATGCTCTGTTTCCTTTCCAAAATTTGATAATTTTAAATAATTTTTAGTCTAACTTTTATATCTTTTGTGAGTTCACTTTGTTTAAATATAATGAATTTATTGAAAAGATATAGATATAAATATGATATTTAAAAATATTAACTTGATCTAGTTGAAGAAGTTATATGTTTTAAGTGCACTAAAATTTGATGATTCTAAACTATCTCTTATCTTTAAAATTTTGAAATAGATATCGAGTTCATTTTGTTTCAATGTAGTGAGAGCAGAATGGAGAAAATAATTTTGATTGGATTAATAAGGGCAAGGTCAATAATTTTAATGATAGACTTTTACGAACTAAATATTGCAACTTTGTATAACATGATGAATATTTTTAAAAGATTTGAACATAAATATGACTAAAACTCTAGGAGAATTAATGATGCACATAACAAAAATAAAGTGAGATGAATGATTTCTACTTAATGAAAAAATTTAGAATATTTAATTCAAATTTTTAAAATGTATTTACTATGTTAGAAATTTATTAAATTCATACAATTCTATTCTTTAACTTTAAATGAACTCTGAAAATATTAGAGGTAAAAGTAATTATGAAAATAATTATTATCAATTTATAATTATTCATATTTAAATAACTAAATTTCAAAATTTGGGATAGGCTAGCTAACCTAGTTTATCATGAGGTAAAATGTTACAGTTAATAGAAATTTTGGTTAAAGTAGACAATAAAGCGTTGGATGAGATATTTATACCACTTAAATGGTCAAAACTACCCACTAAATATGGTGCATAGTAATTTTTTAATAGATTTAGTTTTATTTTGTCCAAAATTTAAAATTCAAAAATCAAGTCCGACTTAAAATCTCTCTGAATCACTAATTTAATAAGTTTTTTATTTTGCTTCACTTATAAACGTTTGATAAATTTCATTAATTTGCTTGAATTGAAATTTAATTGAGTCAATCCTAACTCATACTAATGACTTGTTCATGTTTTTTGTCTCTCAACAATTATTCTAATAAACTGAGCAGAATGAACTTATTGAAAATAGAACTTAAAAAATATTTAATAGATTTAAATTATATTTTTAAATATTATAAAAAGTTCAAGATTAACATAATATTTTAAAAAATCAAAATTTAAAATTATTCGGCTGAGTTGATTAAATTATTTTTTTCCAAATCATATATTTAATCATGTGTCTTGAAATTTTTATTTGGCCAAATATTTAATCGTATGCTATTTTAATGAAGCCATTATTGATGTTAATTCCATCATCAGTTCGTCACTAACATCGTTTTATATTGAGTTAGAGATATATGCTATTTTAATGAATCAATTACTGATGTTAATTCCATCATCACTAACATCGTTTTATATTGAGTTAGAGAAAAGTCTTTGACTCAAGAGTTGTAACTTTACACCTTTTCATATTTAAAATAATTGAGGTATGTCAAATTAATTGGGTTTTACATTTTTTTTTAATTAGGATTGGATTGCAGGTTTTATGAGATGTGATATGTAATGGGTTTCTTATTAACCCAAATTTCATTGTTAAAATTCTATTTTTCCTATTTAATTTTAATGGTTAAAATTATAATTTGTCTTTCAATTTTTTAATAATGTCTGATAATTTCTAATCAGTAAGAGCAAATAGTAAAATTGATTTTAAGACTCAAATTTGATACAATCGTATCTCTTTAGTTTTACAGTGTTAAAACAGTGTCCTCACTACTGTTTCTCTCCTTATTCATCGCGTTCCTTATCGGTAGTGCTGGACTGCTGGTGTTGATGGTTCATTTACTATTGCTTCGGCCATAAATGCTAACTTCAATGACATTGGGGATCCCACTTGGGTCAATATGATCTCGCTCCCTAGTTGCCTGAACCGTCACTGTACTGTTTCTTGGTTTTACTTTAACAATACCCTCAAGACGAAGCTTCTTCCACACAACCACCTTCTTCAATGCTGTTATTCTAGGTGCATATGATTGTTTCTTATGGGTAAGTTTCACTACACTTCCCAACCGGATATCACTGTCGAGCACTCTTCGATTTTGGTCCAATGAGCGAAGGGTCGTTTTGAGAAGCTTGCGGCGAGACTTGTTTTGCCTACCCTTGTCATGCCCCGAACCTAAATGTGAGCCCGGAACGCGACTATTTTTTTTTTTAAAAAAACAATAAATTCTAATCACCCAACATCATAACTGGGCTGGATCTTCAAGTTTACCAAAACTTGATCATAGAAAATGTCACACGTGCTCTTCACACATGGACTCAAACATATACCATATGTCCCCATATACAAACTCATATCACACAACGAATATTTTCATTTGTCTCATCAGTGTTACGAACGAAAATATAGTGGATATAATGTATACGATATTAAAACTTACAGACACAAGTTTCTTATGCCACATGAGGCATATTTATAATAACAACACACAAAATAGCCAAAGGTAAGCTTAGTTTCCACGTGCGGTAAACCACAGACAATTCCCAAGTTCCGACTCCTAACGAGGAACCATTGGTTCCGACACTCCATCTTCCAGCTCATACCCTGCATTGTAAGGGACGTGAGCTACTAGCTCAGTAAGGAAAGCTCACCATAAAATCTAACATACAATATTCATGGAATAAATAACAATGCATGTTCCATGAATGAAATGCAGTTAATCCACTTAACTCATTTTCACCATAACATCCGACATAATATATGAAACAATAAATAATGCATGTTTCATGAATGCAATGCGGTTAATCCACTTAACCCATTTTCACCCTAGGATCACTTTGTAAGGTGCTTTATCAATTTTTACCGTGGTCAGCCCCCATTTAGCAACTTGCAAGTGCATAAGGTCTCCGTTACCCGGTTTACTAGCCCATTCAACACCAACGGCTGATGGCGGTCGATCACAGCCTACTAACACGTCCAATCCAACGGTTCGCAAACGGTATTCGGCTAATCTCAGCAATTACAGCCCAACGGCCAATATCAAAGTTGTTATCTTTCACAGATTTAACTTATGAACATAATTATCACATGCAAATGTCAAATGCATGATAATGCATAATTTCTAGTGCCCTCCTTACACAGGGACTTATTCTGAGAGAACCACCATATTTCAGCCTTACCATTTAGTGTATCAAATACCAATATAAGAAATCAATAAAATAATCAATATCACACCAACATATAAAACTGGATTTAATAACACGAATGCCTTCACCCAGTTTTTACCTGACAATTCCCAAACACTCCATGGGTCCATACTGCGTTAGAGACTACAAGTCCTCGACTCCCCGACACCATTTTAACGCCTACGTTCTAAACAGTTAGAACATTTACATCCCTTACATGTAGGCAGTGTTAGGTCTCGTATTCTGGACCTATATAGCATTTTCCATCTTTAATTGACCATGGGTCCCATTTCAGTCTAGTGTTAGTGGGTTTAATATATAACACAATACAAGTGTTGGTTCGAGTCTCCTTACCTTCTCCGGTTGAGTTTTTCACAGAAAATCTGTAAAATAGAATGAAATGTATAAATTTTCTATTTATCAGTATATACACATAATAATTTCCCAAACCCCGTGCTATTTTTCCAAAAAAAAAATGATATGCGTAATGAGTCACCTAGGCTCTTTCTACTCCTTTAAATTATATCAGAAAGTTAGTTGTCGGTCATCCAAAACATTATAATAAAATGAAAAATATAAAGTACTCAGTGCCTTCTCTCGTATTGTCTTATGGAGGAAGGACCATAGAGACGTATTGTGAGAGGCCCAGAGGGTACAGAGACAGTAAAGTAAATAAAAGTACTCAGTGCCTTATCCTCGTATTGTCTTCTGGAAGAAGGACCATGAAGAGGTATTGAGAATTTGGCCAAGAGGATACAGTACAGGAATTTAAACACACAAGGCGGAAAAATAAACACACAATAGTCAGCTGGGGTTAATCTTTCCCCCGATTTTACTTAGGGTCGAAAATTATATTTTGAACGTAAAATAATACAAATCTTGAGGGTGAAATTTAAATTTTAAGAGGAAATCTATTTTTCCTTTTATTTACAAAAAATCTCATTTTTAAACTCCAATGTTAAGCCATTCTACTCCTAACTTGCTCTGGAGTTAATAAAAAATAGGATCGTTTTGATACCTTGGGTGCAAATTTCCGCTAAGAATAGACTTAGTTTGAAAACCAGAGGGAATACGCGGGAAAACCCGATGTCTCTGCTACTGGTCGGGCGAAAGAAGAGTAAAGCGAAGAAAAAGAAACAAAGAAAAAGGAAATGACTAAAAGTCATAACTTTTCTTTCTTTCTCTCACAATTGCACTCTGATGATGTTTTTGAAGGAAGACGATGGAAAGAATGAGGTAATGATACAGAAGAAGAAAGAGAGAAACGGCAGGAAAATTTTAAGTTTTTTTTTTTCCTACCTCCCTGCCTTCCTCCTCAATTTATAACCATGCAGGTGAAATTTCCACCGCACATGTCCCACAGCTATAACTGAAACCTGCAACGGTAGGTTGATTGCTACATTATCAAGATTTTTATCAATATAATATTAGTTTATTCTTTTTACTATTTACATCTATGTCCTCTCTCTCATCTGAGTATTTCAGGGTCTCACTATACTGATACAATTGGTTCACTAGGTCAGATATTAAAAACTAAGAATGGTATTAAAATTTGGAATGAAATCTATCTCAAAAACCAATGTTTTTGCTAAAAATCACCGTTTTAATAAGATTTCCTAATCTTCAAGATTCTCTTTGAAAGTATCCAACCTTATAGTTAGATAGAGTAAATTTGTCCGATAAAAACATTCTAAAGTCTCAAAGTGTTTTGAAGTCAAAAACCACATTTTCCAAGTGAAAGAATATTCAACGGCCCATATTTCATGGCTTAAAGTAAATATCAAAAACTCACTATTTTAGAGTGTAAAGAAATAAACAGCTTAGTTATAATACAGATTGAGTACTGACTCTCTCTGTATATTTTTGAGACTTCCTCTACCCTGTCAAATTGGGGTTTTACCACTTTAAAACTTAGGGGTAAAATAAATTAACGAAATTATAACGAGATTGACATGTCATTAGATCCGGAATTTAAAAATAATGCATAATCTAAAATTTGAAGTTCAAACTAAGTCAAATGACTGAGTTTCTATAACAGCCGAGGTTTAAGCCTAAAATAATATTATTATTATATTCATAACTTACCCATATATCTTTGAAACTTAATTAAAAGGGCTATCGGATTTGGATCGAGTCAAACTCAGATTTGTTGGAAAACTTATTTAATAATCTTCATGACTAGAGAAAAATAATTCATAATTAACTACTAAAAATTATTTTATTAATCACAATTAATTATAATCAATCCCTAAATTGGACTGGGGTATTAGAACCGTCATCTGGCATGTCTGGAAGGAAAGAAATGGCACGATCTTTGGCAACACTTTTCGCAACCATGATCAGGTCTATCTGAACATTATCCAAGACATAAGGAACCGTCTTTTCTTCCTTTGCTCGAACTCTGACCTTATAATTAGGCGAGATCGCTTCTTTGTTACGTGGGACATCCCCCTTGCCATTCGTGTTACTCTGAAACCATCTGATCCAAGACCCCTGTCTTGTTAGGTGGCTCCCTTATTATCCACAGGTTTTTGGCCAATGGCGGCCCCAAACTCGGTGTCATTTACAAGTACAGTGACACCAACATTGTTGGGCTGCATGTTTCCTATTCCTTTGATGCGAACGACACCAGGACTATCCTTATCTCCGTTCAAAGGGTCTTAATGTTTCTCATTCATCATGGGCACTCTCTTCAGCAGATTTGATTACGTGAGGATATGGTCTCCATCCTTATTGGCTCCACTATTAAAAATTGGTCCCATTATGGCCA
Source organism: Chimonanthus salicifolius (assembly GCA_013350335.1). Classification (NCBI taxonomy): domain Eukaryota; kingdom Viridiplantae; phylum Streptophyta; class Magnoliopsida; order Laurales; family Calycanthaceae; genus Chimonanthus; species Chimonanthus salicifolius. Next base: position 30,612 of record JAAGOE010000078.1, on the reverse strand, counting down.
TGTTTTTGCCATCAGGGTTGGCCATGATCACCCAAAGATCGCTTTCTTTAGGGATTCTGGGATTTCAGAGCTTATTAACTATCACTCTACTTGGAACATTGGGATTTTCTCTCAGGCATCTTTCTAATTTGTTGTCTGGGCCTGTTCTTGTGTTTTGCAGGATTGGCTTAATAGTGGGCCTTTTCTATTTTGTAGGATGGGCTTAAACAGGGCACAATTCTATCATTCGGTGATACTATGGCACAAGAGCACATTTTCTGCATTTTTTGGCACCAAATCACATATACACATAAGACACAGCCGCAAGAGATTTTTACTCGGACTTGACCCGTTTGGTGTTCAATTATTTTTCCAAAGTGACTACACATTTTCTACTATTTATTGAGTGACAACAAATTACAACTTGCCACCTAGAATTAATGATATATTCCAACCAATCAAATTGCTTCGTTCTCATGCGCTACACCACTCTAAAGGAACAGTCCAAATTAGTTTTTAAAATTTGAAATAACAATGGAGATGGAGAGCCTAACACGAGAAAATTAGTCAATTTGGAGAAAAGACAAGGAATTTGTGCCTCCCACTTAGTGAAATTCGCATGTCACTTTTATATTAGGATTTTGACCTTGCAACCATTTAAAATGTGGGATCTATCATGCTCCCAAATGGGTCTTAGGCCCACGGATAAGGTCCATATCTATTAATATGACCATGTTAGAGCTTTAATTTGCGAAATCATGGTTAAAGAAGAAGTTTCATCTACTTCTGTTACTATTATGGGAAGGTTCTAGTCAAAGCCAACTCTCATCGGTTCTTTTGGCCCTTGCAGAGATAAATATTCAAAAGGATTAGATTTATAAAGTGGTAATTTTGTATGACCTGATTTTCTCCGTGTTGCCTTATCATTTTCACTGCTATTGCAACAACATAAATTCTTGCATGGGCTGCCAATGCCGGTCCTGAGATAGTCTAAAATTTTAAAGGCTTTAAACAAAACTGTTAAGATGAGTTTCTACTGCAGAGGTTCTAAAATCTCAGGAGCCCAACTGCAAGTTATTTTTTAGACCTATTTTAGAGAGCCTTAGGCGACGGCCTAAACTGCCTATAGCCAAGGCCAGCCCTGATAAACTGATTCTTCAATAAAAAAAATGCATGGACTCTGTTTTCAACTTCACCTTTTATTTTTCAATGTTTGCTTGAAGATAGGATTTTCAATAAGAAGTTATGGGCTCAATTAGACAATCAGTGGACACTTGTTTAAGAATTTTTACTCAATTCGACATTTTAATAGGTATCTCTTGAAGTCTTTAATTTTTTTTTTATTGTATCTCAATTCATTACCATGACATCTTCAAATTATTTTTAAATTTTTTTTTTTTTAAGACTAAGGTATCCAAGATCCCACCTGACTAAGTTTTAAGGCATGTGTAAATCTCTTAATCTGCAACGCCGGATACAGAACTAAGGAGTATGGCCCTTTTTGTGTTGAGATGGAATTTTGATCCTAAGACATCTCACAAATAAGAGTGGGGATTAACCATCAAGCTAAGATTTCTTAAATTAAATTTATCATGATATTTTTATAATTCCCTCTAAGTTTGAAAAAATGAAGCTGATTTCTAAGATAAAATGAAAATGAAAATAAACATTCAAAAAACTCTATGCTTTTCGTTCAAAATGTTGTTTGATAAAACTCATTGATAATGGCATATGCTCTATAAGATACCATGGTTGATGTGACAATGATGTACCAATTAAATGTTGTACGAGTTAAATGTTTATTCTTTTATTATATCTATAAAGTAATTATTAGTTGAATATTGAAATGATATATATTTAGTAGATGATTAGTTTTAATGAATTTTATTAAATATTTTTTAATAAAAAAAATAGAATCTATTCCCATTGATTAAATGAATTATTAAACAAATTTTACGAAAGAACATCAGTAATTTTGGAATTTGGATGACATTGTACCCCATCTCTTGTTTGCCTAATACAGCTCATTTTTAAAATATTTTTGATAATTTAATATTTTTTAAAAAGAATCTAATTAGCATCCACAACCACAACTCGCATCTCCCAAAAATGAATTGGTGCCCACAACACGCATCTCCATTTTAGATAATGAGGTTGAATTTACTGAGAGCCTAATGATAGCAGCAGTTTTCCATATGAATTGTGAAAAAGAAGCTAGTAATTTTAGAAGGTGTTGCAGTTCAGCCTTTCATTTTTCATACTGCCAACTTCACATCCAAGCAATGCGACCTTTTTACTGTGGAGCTCTGGTAAAAATTAAGAAGACATTCAACTCTTCTTATAATTAAGGTCTGGTAAAAATTAAAAATTATACATATGAAATTTGATTATTGATTTAGGGTAGCGATCTTTCCACGGACATTTTATATAACCCAACACGAATTTTACTTTATTGCTCACTTTGCCCTTCAAATCAACTCGCCAGATCACTGACTCTTCCACTGCGGTATAAATCGGTTCACTGACCGACTTACTGAAATTTATTTAAGTGAAACTGCTTTTTCATACAGAACAACAAATTGGATCACTGATCGAATCACTGACCGACTCATTGAAATTGGATCACTGATCAAATCACTAACTGGATCACTGAAATTTTTTTAAATGCTTTCGTATGATAGTAGAAGAGTAAAATGGGCAATACTCTAAATACTCTAAATCTCTTAGAAATTTAGTCTCATATTTATGTTCAAATCTTTTAAAAATACTTATCATGTTGTACAGAGTGGCAATATTTAGTTTGTAAAAGTCCATCATTAAAATTATTGGCCTTGCCTTATTAATCCAATCAAAATTATTTTTTTCTATTCTCAAGCTTAGCTTTTTTAAAACTGGCCTCAATAGATTGAAACAAAGTGAACTCTAAATTTATTTCAAAATTTTAAAGATAAAGATAGTTTAGAATCATCAATTTTAGTGCACTTAAAACATATAACTTCTTCAACCACATCTAGTTAATATTTTTTAAATATCATATTTATATTAAGATCTTTTCAATAAATTCATTATATTTAAACAAAGTGGAATAAAAGTTTAAAGACTAAAATTATTTTAAATTATCAAATTTTGGAGAGGATACAGAACATCATTATGTTTTCTCAAACACTATTAAAGAAAATCTCTATTAAATGTCCAAATTTAAGAATTAGAAAATAATAATTTAGTCATTAAAATAAAGAGAATTTAAAATATAAATTTATAATTCAATTTGGATGTCGTATCATGGTGTTTGTTAAAGTTTTCAAGTGTTTTAATTTTAGGGTAGCAATCCTCCCACCGACATTTTATATAACGAGACGGATTTTAAGGTATTTCACATTTTATCTATTCACTGTCATACAAAATCATTTAAAAAAAATTCAGTGATCCGATTTGCTATTATGTATGAAAAAAGTCTTATTTAGATAAATTCTATTGATCCGATTTCAGTAAGTCAATCAATAATTCAATTTATATTACAGTAGAAAGATCAGTGATATGGTAAATCAATTAATATTTTAAATCGTGATGTTATACCATGTTAGCTTGGAGAGAATAAGGAACCACTTTGGTAGAGAGAGAAAATAATAAAAAATAGCAATCACAGATGGGTTGGTGTTGGTCCCCTCCCTTCTCCTCTCTCCGACCTATCCACCTGCCACACGCTCCCTACGTCTAACACAGAACTCATGACGGTCAAAAGTCAAGACACTGGTTTTTGCATGGGAATCTCATCATAGGAATGAGAATAGCTGGGATGAAATATCCTCAAGTGATTGTCACAGATCCCCCAATCAACAATATATTTTCTTTTAAATTTGAAAAAAATATAAAAAAGTAAAAAAATTGAAATCAAAAATTGAATTTCAATTCTATATAATTATATCATTATTTATCAATCATTTAGACATCAAAACGAGATGTATAAGTTACGAAATCAAGATTTTAATAATTTCAAAAAATTGAAAAATAGCTAAAAACCAAAAAAATGAAAATATTTTTTAGTAATTTTCTTTAAAAAATTAGGACAGTTAATTAGTACGAACTACAAAATAATAAATTTCAGAAAAATTACCTATGTACTTATGTGGCATTGACATTTTATGATTGAATAAATATTAACTAAATAGTTAAAGTTATACTTATATCATTTATTATAAAAACACCAGTGTTTCAGTTTAGCCTCACTAATGAAAATGATAACCCACTATGTAATTGATTTGACTAGTTGACCCGATATTATAATCATTCATCTCACTTTTATTTTTATTATGTACATATTAAAACCCTCAAGAAATCAAGAATTTCAATCAATATTTCAGATTTTGATTTTCTTTGAATTTTTTAGAAAAAATAATTCTGTACAATATTCTAATATTTTAGCTGAAATGGGCTTAATTTCAGCTAATATTTCTGCTAGGTGGGAAAACTAGATATTTTTTCCAAAACTCTAATATTTGACAATATTTTCATATTCCCTTTGTAAAAATTTAGTATTTTAGATCATAAGTAAAATTTGTTTGTCAGGTTTGATTGCCATGAGCCCAAGAGTATTGCAATGAGATCGGGTGGTGCCTGTGTTGGAGACTTGGAGAGTGAGATCAACGGTGAGATCCTTGGTAACATCTTTGGTGGGGCCATGCAAAAAGGTTTCCAATTGGGTTGGTTCAAAGCTAATAACTGTGGGGCCTGTGAGGAGTCTAAAGGCAACTGTGGGTGCAACACAGCTAGCCATAACTTCCTCTGCTACTCCCTTGATGGAATAAATGCCAACCATGTCACACTTTAAGACACTGTCTCTCTTTTATCTACTTAATTAAGATTTCTCTTAAAAATTATGATATGATAATATTTTTAAAATATAAATCACTTTTAAAAGTTAGTTTTTGAAGGAGAAATATTTTAAGTATTATATAAGTTATTGATTTCTCAAATTACACGACATAAAATTCTCTTACCATTTTACAATTTTTAAAAGAGTGTTTCTGAAGTGATTTGAGTCAATAAAATTCTACTTTAAATGAGTCAATGAGTTATAATAAATTTTTAAATCGGTTCAAAAAAATTTATTCTAAATTACTCGACTCTTGAATTTTAAATTAAGTCTAAATTTTAAACACTAACAAGTAACAACAAGTCAACAACTATATAAGATAAAACAAAAATAAAATTCTTTATAACACTTATATTTGTGATGAATAGGTGCAACATACCTTAGCGCGATAAGCTCAATTTTTTAACAGTCCAACACTTCAACATCATATTCAAATATTTTGTAAAATTATAATCATCAAATTAAAGTGATTTTTTTACCACATGGAGTCGCTCATTTTATACAACCATTAACAAATAGACTATGCAATTAAAAATAGATTGAATCATTATTAGAATTATGATGAAAGTGACATGGAGGTCATCCAATGTTTGGCTTCTTGTGTTGAATGTCCTTAAGACTTTGACAAAGGAAAGGAATATATAAGATCGTCCGTTTGTCCAATATGTATGATTCTCTTGTTTGTGGTTCACTTTTCTCTTCTTCTTCTTTTGTCTCTGTATTCATTTCAAATGAAATTTGGCCAGCTCGAGATATTGGCCTCCTCTTTTCTTTTTTCTTTTTAAATATCGGTATTTCTATATTATTTTTTTTCTAAACTAAAAAATAAATAAAAAACCCAAAAGTAAGCTAGTTTTTTTTAAAAAAAAAAATTGAACACGAAAATATCGACCGAAATTTTGAATATAGGCCGAGATATCAACTCGGACCCACCACCGTTTTGATTTTTTTTTAAAAGACCAATATTATGAATATCGGCCAATATATATCGTCAATATATCGGCCATATCGGTCAAGATACTGTGTACGGCTGATACAATACGTATCGGCCAATATCTTTACCCTTTTTGAAAACTCTTTGATGGGTTTATGATGGTATAAATATAATTATTTGTATGATAAGACCAAAGTTCAAACTCTAAAATGTTGAATTGCCCTAGTTTATTGTTTGAATTATTCAAATATCAATATATACATATATATTTAAGAATTTTAGTGAATATCAATAAATTAAATATTATATAATATTAATACATTTATATAAAATGGGAATTGATTGGTGCACAAACATTTTTACCCTTATTACACCAAATTTATATAAAATACTTATTTTGTCCAAGTTAGTGCATCAGTCACTTTCCATATAAAACTGATATGCCTAAATTTGTTGTATATATTTTTTATGATCAAGGTGTCATTAGTTTTGACTATTGAAAATTCAGCATAATATATGTTTCACATCTTGATTTTAAGATGCAAACGTCATGGTTTTGTTTGGATTTTGACCGGAAGAATGTTTAAACTCAATAGTTTAGAATATGAGTACCCGGTTTGGATCAAATCGTCAAGCCAACAAATTTAACTAGTTGACACGATATTTTACAATGAGGCTCACGGCCGAATTTTCGACCGAATTTTTTCTCTCTCTCCTTTTTTTTTTAAATCTCGGTATTTTTTTTGAAAAAAAATTCATTAAAAAAAAAAAGCTGTTTAAAAAAAATTTAAAATATAAATATCGGCCAATATCTAGGCCGATATTCGCTCGTATCAGACAAATATCGGCCGAGATATGGACTGAGCCCACGCCTATATATATATTTTAAATAAAAATAAAAATCGGCCGTATCGACTGAACTTTTCTTTCTCTGGCCGATACTATACTTATCGGCCGAGAGAGAACGGTCTTAAAAAATCTAAATTAATTCGGTCGATACGGACAGTATCAACAGAAATTTTTACCCCTGCCATGTCCTAATCAAGTGATAATAATTTATATTCTAGTAGGTACTATTTAATTATTAATTTAGAATTTGTCGTGTGGATGTCACACGCTTGCCACCTGCCCGGTCACTTCATTAGATATGTTTATCATATATTTCAATGTAATTCACTAAGATTTTTAATTAATTATGTGTTTTTTATAATATATAATAAAGTTTGTCGGCACACTTGAGTGATTGACCCAACATTTTACAGTGAGCACACAACCCATATCTTAATCAAGTAATAATAAATTTTTATTCTAGTAGCTAATATTTAAATATTACATTAGAATTTGTCGTGTAGATGCCATGTGCCCTGTTACTTCGTTTCATATGTTTCATATTTCAGTGTAATTTCCTAGAATTATTAATTAATTATATAATTTTATAATATATGGTAAAGTTGGTTAGCACTCTTACTATTTAACTTAGCGGCCGTTACAGTCATACTGATACAGTGCGTAGCGGTTATTACGATTTCTCTCTCCTCCATTTAAAAAAAAAAATCTCAAAATTTTACAGAAAATTAAGAAAAATTTAGGAGTGATGTATTTATATCATTATTTTGCGGTCATTTAGATAATAAAATGTGGTTTTCAATCGAAGTTTCAAATGTCTTATACAAAATTAAGAATAATATCAAAAAATGCAAAAAAAAATAAAATCTAATGAGTTTTTGTTAATTTATTGACATGGATAGATATTATGTAACGACATGGATAGGCCGTCTACCTTTGATGCCATTAATCCACAAACACTACAAATTTTAAAACTGCATGAAATGAACTCATTTTAATTAACTTCACAATTATAAATATTGTATTTGAGACCTCCAAAACAAGACATTTTGGCCTTACAAATTACACAAAATGCCCCAATTCTTTAAATTCCTACAACTTACTTTTATGATTTCTAATATATATATATATATATATATATATATATATATATATATTATAAAATAGTATTTTAATTAAAAATTTGGATATGAATACAAAATCTTAGATGAATTGACCCCTTATATATTAATTAATTTATTTTCTGCCAGATGTTTTGGATCATAAGCCATCCATAGTTTGTGAGAGGTGGGAACCGTTAGGATTCAAGTTTGGACTTTGGACCTTCCGAAGACGATGTTAAATATTATATGATATTATGATGTAATCACTATCGATTTTATAATCTTATTTACCATGTGATTTTAATCCTTAGCATTTATTTTTATTTACAATGATGAGTTGGCAGATTAACGTATGTTGGGCTGAAACTCGGATTGGACGGGTCGGGTTTTGATGAATCCAACTTTAACCCATGTCAACAATGTCTGAACCCAACCCTACCCGACCCTAGTTTGCAACCCGAAGTACAGAACCCAACCTAGCCCGACTAGAAGCCCGAGAATCAACCCGACCAGACCAAAAGCCCGAGAATCAACCTGACCCGACCTCAAGCCCGAGAATCCCTCTCAATCACTATCATTCCCTATCAAGAATTTTGTGACCATATCAAGAAGCAGGAGCAACAAATACCATATTGTTTTAGACTATTGCAGTCATGACCTTTAGTGTCAATTTGTGAGTTCAAAGTGACTGTCCCCATTTGTAATGAAGCATGGTGGAAACTTGATGGATGGTGAAAGGGATTTGCAACAGCAGATTCACAGGTGGGCTGGGGGCAGAAATCAGATCTGAACAAGAAGGAGATGGTAGCGATGGTCTAGGACAAGGATAACAGTAGCAAAGACGGCACTTAGTGAAGGTAGATGGGTTTCAAAGCAAAGGGGAAAACGAGAATCAAAAGGAAGTCTTACCTTTCAAAAAAAAAAAGATTGCAGTTTACAAAAAAGAAATCAAAACCCAAAATCCAAACCCCTTTCAGTTACAACGGAGAAACCGAACTGTGGTCGCTTAGTGATGGAGGCAAGACGTCGGAGATCCTGCAACTGCTGCGATTAGTGGCGAAAGGCTATGCACCAGAGAAATAAGAGGAAGAATGAGAACTCAGAGAAAATGACTCGTGCAGTTAGGGTTAATAAGAAAGGGACGAGCGAATGAGAAAGGTATTTAAAGAGTTAAAGTTAGAGAGTTAAAAGTGACCTTTTATATTTAAAAGAATTCAGGTTGGGTTGAAAAATCTTCAGCCTAACTTGACCCGAATTTTAGTCGGGTTTTTCTTTTTCTAACCCAACCCGACCCAAGACCCGAATTTCTATAACTCATACTACACTATTTTTGAGTCGGGTCAATCGGGTCGGGCCAAAACCCAACCTAAGTTTCACCCCTAAACGTATGCCACATTTATATTCAATTCCGATTCATTTATTTTAATTGAGTGAACATTTGTATCTTAATCAATTTATTTCAAATTAGATTAGACACACTTACACATTATCAATCAGTAAGACAATCTTTTTACATCCTTAACCCTCTTGCTTTAGAGAGATATTATCTTTTGAAAAATAAATACTTATAATGACTTTTAGAAAGGTAGCTATTTAGACATCTAATTTTTCTTTTAAGATACACCTCATTTCAAAATTTTATAAGAAATTATCATTTTGTCCCTCAGTTCTTGTAGAGGAATTTTTTTTTTTTTTAAATTGAGGGACAAAATAGTAATTTTCATACAAAATTTTGAAATAAGATGTCTATTAACAAAAAAAATAGGGTGTCTAAATAACCACTCTTTTTAAAATTAACTTTCGAATAAACAGCAAATTATATTGCCATACATTAACTTTTCGACATCATAAATAATTATCATTTGTATATTTTTTAAACTTATTTTTCTTTATCATTTGCGAAAAGAAACAGCAAAACTTGAAAAAGAAATGATTTCTGTGAAGTTCCACTGTTGAAGAATGTCAGAATTCAGAATTGCATGTCGCTAGTTCAATTTGACGTTTTGGAAAATTCTAGTAGCAGACATGTATGGAAACCGAGCTTTCATATATATATATATATATATATATATTAAAAAAATCTGCTGAGTGGAGGGCCCACAAGTGTTATATCGTCACAGCCTTCTGCAACAAGTTTTCTAAATATGGGGTAACGACAGCAACATGGTCACATGGAAAACAAATTTGATGTGGTCCAAAACTAGGGATATTAGTGAAAAAAGATTAACAAAATTTGTCAAAAAATATTGTTTGATTTTTTTAAATATCAGACAAATATTTCAGTTCGAATAAAAAAAATTTAAATTTCTGCCGAAGAGATAATAAAAACACATTTAAAAGTGTAAAACGCACCTTATGTATAAATCACCTTGAGCCTCAAATAAGTTTAGCATAGTTATACTCAGATCATCTCTTTTATATTTTGTTTAATGATAAGAACTTTAAGACCTCTGTAACTTTTTAAGTAAGAGCAGGAGTCGAAAAAATGATCTTGTCTGATAGAATATATCGATCGATATCTTGTTATTTATCGACGTTTTTCTCTCTCCTTATTTTTTTTACAAAAATGGCCGATTTCGACCGATATGGTGCGGTTGAGATATCTACATATCAGCCGATATTCAGACCCCTGAGTAGGAGAGTATTGAATAAAATTTCACATGGCCCTCAGCCCTCTATGTATGACCCACTCACACTTACAAACTTTATTTCAAAATTTTCGCTCTAAATTCAGATTAAAATACATATGTTTAAGATATCAATTGATATTTAAATGTATTCACTCAAAATTTTTAAATATACACAAAATAATTTCTTCAAACTTAACTTTGTAAGTCGAGAACCACCTTCATTGACATTAACCTTCTCTTTATCAATACAAATACATTTATTATTATCATTACTAAATTTAAAATGAAAATGACATACTAGAGTGAGTCCCTTCAAACAGAATACTAGAGTGAGTCCCTTTAAAATGAAAACTCAAGATGTCTCAATTAGAACTGGGTCAAAACTGAGAGGATCGACGGGTGAATCACAAGGTTGGCATGATCACATGGCCCCCTTCTAACTGACACCGACCTTTTTCTATTTTTGAACATGTGCATGGCAAGGTTTGCATGATCACATGGCCCCCTTCTAATTGACATTGACCTTTTCTGTTTTCGAAGACAAATATTCAAAAGTGATAAATCAATCCACAACCCATTTCAATAGTCCACACTCCACACGGATATGGTTGAAAGTTTTATTACAAATAATATATTTTTTAAAGGTCTTAAAAATTATAAATTCATCTCTAATGTTTGAAAACAAATCCAGTAATTTTAGCATTTTAAAATATAAAAAATGTCCACATAGATATAGTTCAATCGGTAATCTTCCGTTTTAAGAAGTGAAAGGTGCTAGATTCGAACCCCTATGTCTCACCTGATGTGTCTTAAGGACAATAAGTATTATCTCTGGAGATTTTATGTTAGATTTCTTCAGATTTTCAAACATAAATTAAAATAAAAGAACAAAAAAAATTAAATTCATACATTGGACAGTAGAGAGAGACACAGTCAAGCAAAAGCAAAGACCTGAGAAGTGGAGGCCACAACAAGTGCAGGTAGAAGAAATATTTTTGGGTATTAAATATTTTAAATTTTATCTTTTATTTTTAATAATTATTTAAGGTAGGAGTTGTCTATTCATTCAACTCACATCACTATGTAATTAAATAAGGTCCCCGTTTACACACCCGGATTTTCTGCCTCTACACACCCGTTTTCGGGTGGAGGTGGCTAATTACCATTTTGCCCCTGCATTTCCATTCATTCGAACGAATTCTCAGTTCATTTCGCCATTCGTTCGAACGAATGGAATCAAACCCATCCAATTTTGATTCGTTCGAACGAATCACCCTTTCGTTCGAATGAATGAAGCAGGTGAACAGTAACGCGGGTTACTGTTCACCCGTGTTACTGTTCACCCGTGAAGGGTGAACGAACGAATTCATTGAATGAATCAGTGATTCATTCGAATGAATCGATTTTTTTTTAAATTTCAAAATTATTTTTTAGGCACTGTGTATTTCTAAAATTTTTCAAATTAAATATCCGGACTAATTACGATAATCTGATAAAAATACTTTAAGACTTCAAGGTGTTTCCACACTCCGAAATATTTAAAACACAGTATTTTACAAATAAGGGTATCCCTAGGGTGTGCCGAAAACATATTTAGGAGTGTCAAAAGACCTTGAAGTCTTAAAGTATATTTATCAGGTCATCGTAATTAGTCTGGATATTTAATTTGAGAAATTTTAGAAATACACAGTGCTTAAAAAATAACTTTGAAGTTTTAAAGGAGATTTTATTATTTAATACACTATGCACATTATTTTTTAAGCACCGTGTATTTTCAAAATTTCTCAAATTAAATATCCGGACTAATTACGATAACCTGAAAAATATACTTTAAGACTTTAAGGTCTTTTGACACTCCTAAATGTGTTTTCGACACACCCTAGGGATACCTTTATTTGTAAAATACTGTGTTTTAAATATTTCGGAGTGTCAAAACACCTTGAAGTCTTAAAATATTTTTATCAGATTATTGTAATTAGTCCGGATATTTAATTTGAAAATTTTTGAAAAGACACAGTGCTTAAAAAATAATTTTGAAATTTAGAAAAAAATCGATTCATTCGAATGAATCAATTCATTGGTGATTCGTTAGGATGAATCACTGATTCATGCGAATGAATCAATTCATTGGTGATTCATTCAGTTCATTAGAATGAATCAGACTGATTCATTCGAATGAATCAGGCTGTTAGAATGAATCAGTCTAATTCATTCTAATGAACTACTGATTCATTCAAATGAATCAGTTTTTTTTTTAATTTTAAAGTTATTTTTTAAATACTGTATATTTTTAAAATTTCTCAAATTAAATATCCGGATTAATTACTATAATCTGATAAAAATACTTTAAGACTTCAAGGTGTTTTGACACTCCGAAATATTTAAAACACAGTATTTTACAAATAAGGGTATCCCTAGGGTATGTCGAAAACACATTTAGGAGTGTCAAAAGACCTTGAAGTTTTAAAGTATATTTTTCAGATTATCGTAATTAGTCCGGATATTTAATTTGAGAAATTTTGAAAATACACGGTGCTTAAAAAATAATGTGCATAGTGTATTAAATAATAAAATCTCCTTTAAAACTTCAAAGTTATTTTTTAAGCACTGTGTATTTTCAAAATTTCTCAAATTGAATATCCGGACTAATTACGATAACCTGATAAAAATACTTTAAGACTTCAAAGTCTTTTGACACTCCTAAATGTGTTTTCGACACACCCTAGGGATACCCTTATTTGTAAAATACTGTGTTTTAAATATTTCGGAGTGTCGAAACACCTTGAAGTCTTAAAATATTTTTATCAGATTATCGTAATTAGTTTGGATATTTAATTTGAAAAATTTTAGAAGTACACAGTGCTTAAAAAATAATTTTGAAATTTAAAAAAAAATCAATTCATTCGAATGAAACTGATTCATTCACTGAATTCGTTCCTTCACCCGCTTCATTCATTCGAACGAATCGATTTAGAAGGGTGATTCGTTCGAACGAATCAAAATTGGATGGGTTTGATTCCATTCGTTCGAACGAATGGCGAAATGAACTGAGAATTCGTTTGAACGAATGAAAACGCAGAGGCAAAATGATAATTAGCCACCTCCATTCGAAAATAGATGTGTAAAGACAGAAAATCCAGATGTGTAAACAGAGACCCTTAAATAAATGTATGTAATAAGTAGCAACTTTTTATATTTAAGGCATGTCTTCTACTTGTCACTGAGGTCGGAAAATTGCCAAAGTGGAACGTCTATTGAGATTCAGCAAAATGTCACCAACTAGAAGGTAATTAGTGACACAATAATAACAAATTATGACAATAAATCACCATCATTATTTTTCATGTCATTCTTCCTTTTAAAATCTGATTTTCTATTATTATAATATTAAAATAAAGAGGGTTTTTAAAGCACAATATAGAATATTTTTCAGATTTTAAAAGTTTTAGATGATAGAATTTTTTAAAATTATAAATAAATATATACATCTAGTTTAAAATTGAGGTAAAAAATACATTATGCTGATATAAAATGCAAATACGTCAGTATCAGCGCAGCACAATTTGTCGGCCATCACAAGATAATACATGACACTCGTACGAATTCCGACAGCAAAATACAAGATAATAAAATGTTGTTTTATGCTGCAGTCATTTTCTAATGAGAAATAAAAAACCATTAGATAAATTTTAAAATAAAATATCATTCGTTTCCTTAAAGAGAACGCTACTTATATTGTTGAATCAACATTTAAAATTTACAAAAAATCTGAGGGATGGGCCTGATGGCCAAGAACCTGCTTCAGGATGTAGGTATGTTGTATTTGAATCACACTTAATTCTAAAACGCTACTCTCCGTAGTTTTATCTAGTATATGTAGATTAGAAATTTTCACATACTCCGACGGACTAATCAAATGAGATGCCTCGACACCTTCGGTCATAAAAAAAATATTTGTAGTTTGTAGGAGGCAACTCATTAATTGTCAATGAATCTAATTTGGTGTGATGATTCTTTTCTTAATAATAAAAATTAATCATTCGTCTAAATTAACATTTATGTGTTTTATAAAAATAAATAAAAGTATAGCAACATATAAATTATTAACCGGCTTTAAATCACATGGATGACAATCCAACCTCATATTTGGTATCATAGAATGTAGCAGGGTCAACTGGTGGAGATAATTCGGTTCAACATGGTCCAGAACTCCATAGAGAGTTATTGTAATTATAATATATGAGGGATTGACTTCTATGAATAAATTCCAAATAGACAACTGCTTTATAAAAATATTTTTTAAATGTACATATAATTATCAATAGATAAGTGAACTTAACAATAATAATAAAAATTCTAGACTATGGCTTTCCTATTGCAAAAAAAAATAGAGAAAAATGAATGTTTAAACACGTGAAAAATAGGGTTGAAATTCGGGTCAGGTCAAGTTGGGCTTTTACAAAGCCAACCTTACTCATGTGAAAATTTATTGAACCCGATCTAACTCGATCCGTATGATTTATCCGAATTACTCAAACCGACTCGACCTGAATTTCTAACCCAAGTTAACATGAGTTTTGTTTTATCACTTGGTGCACTCATATTGAGTAGGGTTACGCCGGGTCTGTAACGCCCGCCCCTTTTTCACTAGCTTTTCGAAAATCAGAGTATATTTTTTTTTTGAAATGGAGAGTGAGAGAGGGCGCGGACGTCACGACGCGAGTTAAGTCCGAGCTTCTAAAGCCCGGCCCTTAACTGGCCAACCCCACGCGTGCGCGGAACTAAGTCCACAAGAATGGTTCACTTGTAGGAAGTAAGCTCGCGGATTATAATCATTGCGGAACATGATAATAGAGTCTATCCTACCGGTTTTTAGATAGAAGGGAAGATACAACATTGAATTACCAAAATGCCCCTATGATTCATATTTATATCACAAAATATAATCGTCCATGACTAAAGTCCAAACCATCGCGAGAAATATAATTTATACAGTCCGACAAGCTAAGTTACTCAAATTATATTTCCAAAATATAAAACTTAAATAAATTTAGTATCCGCTTCCCAAGCTCCTAAGCCTGGCCTCCGGTATGTCCACAGTTTCCTCCATCTCCTGTGTCATCAGCTAGGGTAGAAGTAGGGCGTTAGTCAACGCGCCCAGTAGGACTCCGAGTAGGGCTAGCACATGGATTAGTGATAACACGCATACCGATACAATAAAATATAACAAAATAAGCATGTAATGAATGCTATGCCATTGGTGCCTATGTCATGTGTCCCACCCATCATCCGTATGATCATACAATGTATTGTCCCCATGTTTGCTTCTCGGTCGCCCCGACGGAGCATGGACTCCGGTTATAGCCCTCAGGCTATCCCCATGTCTGATTCTTGGTCCCCCCGACGGAGCATGGACTCCGGTTTCATTATTTTCCCGCCCATGCCATGCATGAGATGTACGTGCATTATGCTATGTAGTATATAGATAAACCATAAATTTAATATACCATACATAGCCATATAATGCATAATGTAAAAATATAATCCATAACACCATCATATAATTCATAAATTAAAACTCATCATAATACAAGTCCCATAATCATCAAAATAGATTAAAATAAACATCACATATCCACGGCTTACAAAGAGGTAGGAATCCTACCGAATACCGCGTAGCGTTCCGTTACGTTTCCGTTCGATAATCCGGTCGCCGATCGGGTACCGTTTGCGTCGTCCCGATACCTTATTACATTTACCGAATTAGTTCATACGTTTTTCCATGATTAAGTCCATAATTGATCCATCTACTTAGACCCATTAATGGCCATTAATTATGTTACAATTTTATCGAAAATCAGCCCTTAACTTAGCCTTATTTTCCGTGGTTTAAAACACATACATAAAATCCGATTTTGGCCATTTCAAATATTCCAATGAGCGAGCCTAAAACGCAGCATCTATACGTTTCTTTTCATCATTCACATTGCATCTAATTTTACTTCTAACCCACATAGGGTTCGGCCATGTACTATGGCCGAACCCATGGTTTTTCAATGTGGCTAATATTTGTCGTTTTGCCACTCCCTCTTCCATGTTTAATCATTCACTCATTCATGTCTACTTTAAGTCTAAAATTCATCCATAACTTAGACCCATTTATGATTCCATAACATATCTAAAATCAGCCACCTATTATTTAATTTTGAAAAAAAACATTTAATCCCATATGTCATTTCCTATTTGGCCCTAACGGTGGCCCACAAAGAGATCATGGGTTCGGTCATACACCATGGCCGAATCCATGATGTCTAGTTTTCCAATTTCTTGGGTTCATTCTACCCTCTTTAATCCAATCTCCAATGAAATTCAAATCATTCATTTAAAACCTCATTTTTCATCCCATTTTAAACATTACATAGTCCCATATATCCATTTAAATTTTATCATTCTTCTCCATCATTTTCTATTCATAAAAGTCCTAAAATATCACCATAGGGTTCGGCCCTACACCATGGCCGAACCCATGGTTCATGGTTCACCTTTATTGGAGCCATATGAGGCCATTATTTCCTCAATGTTAGTCCATGGTTTTCTTTGCTAAAATTCCATTTAAAAATCAATAATTTTCATTCATTTGGTCCCTTTAAAACTTTATATCATACACTTTCAAATCCATTGAAATTATCACTTCCTCCATCGTCTTCCATCTTTCCATTTTTATAAAAATAATTAACCATTACCATAGTTCCATTCTTATAAAAGAATTCTAAAATATAATCCATGGATTCCATCATAAAACTTTTTTCCAAAAATTTGCCTACATTTAACCCTTGAAACCCTAACCATTCTCCATCATTTTCAAACCTTAAAAACCATTAATCAATGAGCATTTAAGGACCCTAACCCTCATAAATCACTAACCATGGGGTTTGGCCACCTTGTATGGCCAAATCCTATAGTCCATGATTTCTTTAAAATATCATATTTCCATTATTTTGAGGCCACTTGAAATCATCTACATACCTCATAATTTTTTCTTATTTAACACCTTTAAAACTTACCAACTTTTTAATCATTTTAAAATCTTGAAACCTCATAAAACCATTAATCATTCTCCAACATTTTAGACTTTAAACCTTAATTAAATGTCATCCATTATTTACCATGGGGTTCGGCCATGCTACATGGCCGAACCCTATGGCCCATTAAACCATGAAAAATTAACCTCTTGTTCTTAGATATACTTACAATCCGACGACTCCTCCGGTCTTTCTTTCTCCTCTTGATTTCCTTAGTCTCTTCTCTTCTTCTTCTCCTTGTTTAATCGGCTAGATATGTTTGAACAATGGTGGAACATGCTTGGATCGGCTAAGGTAGATGGGATTTAGGTTGAGAGAGAAGGATTATGGAGATGAGGGAGAGTTCTTCAATGATCTTGGTAGCCCAAAGTTTTCCTTCTCCTTCTCTTTTCTTCCAAGTTCTTCTCCCTTCCTTAGTGCATGGGACGGTTTTTGTGTGTGTGAGGAGGGATGGAGAGAGAGAAAATGGAAATGGAGACAATGAGATGAAGTCTTATCTTTTGGTTACTTCACATTAACTCCTCACCAACCAATATGCATTAATGGTGGTGGTTGGGATCAAACCACCACCTTTAATCCATGGTTTCAATTTGTGTTTTCTCAAGTGGTTTGTGTTTGTTGGGATGGTTTTGACCACTTGACCAATTTAGATTATGTTAATTAACTTAGATCACTTGATCCCTAGGTTAATTTAATTAATCGCTTTCCACTTAATTTAATCTCATTAAATTCCCTCTAAGATCCACCCATGGTTGACCAAGTCAACCATGGTGGTTGGCCCCACTACTCTTGGGTCCACACGCCACCTCAATGGGTGAGGTGGAGGTGGGCCCCATTGGCCATATTACCTTGGTCCATTTATCACCTAACTTAGGTGATTTAAATTTTATTAAATGTATCTCTCTTATTGGATCACCATTGGGCCCATGGCCTAATTAAATTTTGGTCTTACCCATTTACCTTTGGGCTTAGCTACCTTGGCCCATTGGGTCCCATATGGCCCTTTGACCCAAATTGACCATCTTTGACCCAATTACTTCTCATTGACCCATCAAATGGATTTCATCCAATCTATGGCCCAATTGGGCCATTCTTGGACCCTTGTCCCAAAGTTGATCCATTTGGCATTTCATCACATCAAATTCCAAATTAAAATAATTAAATGCCAAATATATTGATTCGAAAATTCGGGCTATTACAGGGTCGAGATGTGTTGATTTAAATTTCTCAACCTAACCCGACCAAAATTTCATATGGATTTTTATTTTCCCAACCTGATCTGACCCAAAATATACAAATACATACCCAAATCCACTGATTTCTCGGGTTGGGTCATGTGAGTCGAGTTAAAACCCGACTCAAGTTTCACCCCTGTTGAAAACCATCTCTACTATGCGTTATTATTAGTCACAACTTTATTAAGAGTTATGCACAATTTATCATTTCCTATTGACAATTTCTAGTATTTAAATTCATGTAACTTTTATTTCATAGGAATATCTAATAATTTTATATATTCTAATTACGAAATAAATTTTACAAACTTGACATGTATGATGTATCTGCAATTCTGCATTAGCATCACTCTTTAAAATTTAAATGTCCACCTATGTTCTCCAAATAAATCAAGCTCATCTCTAAATATGGCTAGAAATTAATAATTGACCTTTAACCCAACATCAACATGACGTAGAAAGAAAGATATAGTTATATCATAAATACGGATAATTATAGATGAAGACCCATTTGACAAGAATTTAAGCAAAAAGTGTAAAAGTTAAATTAAATATCTCAATCATTTAATGATTTTTTTTTATTAATCTGAGTTTATTAAAAAACAAGTTAAATTCAAATACAAAATTTAAAACTAACAATTCAGTCACTAGAACTAAATTGGCCAAAGTCATTAGTACAAATCTTTCAAGTACACATGAAACCGTACCTTGCATTATTTCTCTTCACATTAGCTAGCAAGGACAATTAGACCATTTAAGTTTTAATCAATCTAATTGATAAGTAGATGATAAAAGGAAAAAAAAAATTCAATAAGAAATTTAAATAAATAAATACTTGTTGAATATTGATTGCTACAGTTGAATCAGCCAACCCATTCGTTTGGCACAACTGAATCTTGAAACCTTTTTAAATACGGGCCAGTTACACAGACCTCTCTAGCTCGGCTCTCTCTCAACTCTCTCTACGCTCTCCACCTTCTTTCTCTTGCTGCTCTGTATCTCAACTCTCTCTGCACTCTCTGCGCTCTCCACCTTCTTTCTCTTGCTGCTCTGTATCTCAACACTCTCTGCACTCTCTGCACTCTCCACCTTCTTTCTCTCGTTGCTCTGTCTCAACTCTCTCATTGCACTGTCTCATTGCACTGTCTCGCTGCTCTCTCACGCTCACATTGATACCAAAGAAAAGGAAAAGAAAAACTCCAACTCCCCGTCAGGGGGCCTCGTTTAATAAGAGACCCACTTGGTATAAGTGTCTCCGTAAACCCTTAAGTGCCGCATTCCCTCTCCTTTCTGCTGCTCCTCTCACTCTCCTCTGCTGTTCTCTCTCACCCTCCTCTCGCTCTCGCTCTCTTCTCTCTCACTGCTCTCTCTCTCGCTCTCGTCTCTCTCAGTGCTCTCTCTCGCGTCTTCTTCCCCGACCACTCTCACATTCTATAAGTCTGTAAGTTCTCTGTACTTTCTTTCTCTTCTCTGTGATTTTTTTTTTTTTTAAATTACCGTATAATCTGTTCTTGTATTTTTTTATTCCGTTGGATTTATGGGTGTTTTTTTTATTTGGGGCTTTGGGCTTGGATGGATTGGTGATCTTGTTTAATGCAGGCATTGATATCCTTCTTTGTCTTTTTAGTGCTCATGTTTATTCCTTGGGGGCAAATTCCTGCAACGTGTAAGTGTTTGTATGGCACTATGGTGTCCAGCAATCCCACCATGTGTAAACTGTCATAGGATAAAATTTCACTTAAGGCATACCCATATAATTGAAAGGAACTTCTGTCTGCTTTTGAAATTCATGCATGGTTAATATGAATTGCTCATTTTGTAGAGAGCAGAGCTGTAAAATAATTTATAACAGTCACGCTAGATGCATACAAAATGCACCACAAATCCCCAATAATGCATGAGGCAATCCTGTTCATCCATGAATATTTGCCCATTTATATCTTCTTATTATTTATTGAGATTTCTTAGTGGAATGGGAGATGAAAATTAGACAGGGAAGTGAAGTTATAAGATGACAGTACGACTCTAGGAGGAATCTCTATACTCCATGCTTAGGAATGGAGTGTTGTCCTAAGTACTGTGACAAATACCGTTCTCGGGATATTAACGGCAATCGATAATAACGGGATATTTTTAAATTCTTAGATTTTACCGAGAATTTAACGGGAAAATCTCGCGAAAATTATAATATTTAAAAAATAAAAAAAATAGAATAAAAAAAATTAATGAAATAAAAATGGTATAGGGAATTTATCGGGAATTTACCGGGATATTATCGTGTTATTAACGTTTATCGCGTTTTTAACGCGATTTTATCGGGAATTTACCAGAAATTTATCGTTGTGGCGATAAAAACGCGTTTTTAACGCGGTAATGGTATTTTGCCTATAAAAACACGGTAAATTTGAAAATACCGCCGATATTTGTGACAAGGGTCCTAAGAACTGTTCTTTTGTTTCTTTCAATGCATGCTTTTGGACTGGATGTGTTATAAAAAAGAGATGAATCTAGAAATTATTTACCTATTTATCTATCTTCCGTTTCTTCTTCACTTCATATTTGACTATAGTTGTTTTGATTTATGGAGCTTTCATGGTAATAGATTTGTGGGTTTAGCACTGACTCGAAGATTTTAAGTTTAGGTTAATGGGAATATAGAAAGCTTCTACATTTAGGTATTTTTTTATCTTGTTGAAGCTTTGTTCCATTGTGGTCCGCGTCTTTCTCTCTCTTTGATTTAATGCTTATGTGGGCTAAAAAAGATGGTTACGTAGTTTTCTTTCATGGGATTTTAGGAATTTTTGAAAATTATTCTATTTTTTAATTTTATCCTTTCACAATCATTTACGTTATAAGAGTTTTTAATTCATTGTATATTGTGATGCATCTCAATTCAATTCTAATAACATATTTCTTTTATGTAGATCAAGCTGACTTTTAATTTAGAGATCTTTGATGAATTAGTAATTTTACATCTCAAAAAATAAGAAAAATAGATTTTAGATAAATTCTTTTTATTATATATAATTAAAATTTTAATTAAATATGCTAAGAAAGTCCTGTTTAGATTTTTTGCGTTAGGCCTAAATTTGTGTCTAACCGGCCTTGCTCCTCGTCCTTGACTGGCTGGTTCCTGGCTTCCTGCTTCCTAGACTTGGACTTGATTTGGGGAAAACAGGTAAACCCATAATTTCTTCCATTCTTCCGTTATTCTTAATTTCATATGGCTACTTTCTAGATTCCACATCCCTGGTTTATTTATTACGGGTTGAGGGTCTTTGTGAGACATTTAGAGTTTTGGACAACAGATTCCCATTAATCTGGTAATTTTCAAGAATGGTCTTGCAACTTGTAACTAGAAGGGTTTACGATATTTTGATCTTAATGAAGTACATTTGTTGTTTGGTCTCTATCCAATCTCATTATGATTTTTTATCCTTTTGTTTTTTTGTTTCTATGAGATTGTAATGCTTCATCATCCTCTTCCACTTTGTGGTCGTTTATCCTCTTATTTATTTTCTACTTAATTTTCAAAAATGGTCTTACAACTAGAAGGGTTTATGATATTTTGATCTTGATGAAATACATTTGTTGTTTGGTCTCTATCCAACTTAGGAAGAGAAAGGCTTCTCTGCTAGTCATGCACTGCAGCTGTTCAGAAATCACATGATTTTCTCAACATACTCTGCCTACTTTTATTAGAAATATCTCACTGAAAACGTCTCGCTGGCCTGACCTGCCATTCTTCTACACAGCTTGTGTAAGTAATGCTAATCTGTTTTTACTCGATTTTGGTTCAGAATTGAAGATTATGATGTTATGTGGCAAGAGAATAGACTCACCAGGGGTTAAAATATCGATATCGGCCGATACGATATATCGACCGATATATTGTTATCGGCCGATATTTTTTTCTCTCTTCCTTTTTTTTTTAAATATCGGCCGATATTTTGATATCGGCCGATATGGTACGGCTGATATATCGACCGATATTGTAAATATCGGCCGATACGATAAGATATCGGCCGATATAAGACTCTTCGAAACCGATATATATCGGCCGATACGATATGTATCGGCCGATATTTGGACCCCTGAGACTCACCTCGATGTAGTTTGGGATTTTGTAAATCTTAATGTGTTAAATTCACTTTAGAATTTAGATAAAAAAGGTATTTTTAATTTTTTTATTTGATTCAAAAAAAGATATTTGATTTTCAAGATATTGTTTTTAATATAAAAATATGAGAATTGATGGACCCACTCTAGTTTTGACATGGATTTCTCTCCACGTCTTTTCTATGTTATGGAAACAATATCGAGATTCGAGACAATTGTGTTAATGAATGTTGACTCAGTAATGAGTGTATATGACTCAGGACATGAGATTATATTAGATCAAATTTAAGAAATAAAAATAAAAATAAAAACACACATCAAAGGCTAATAAAAAATTATTTATTGTGAGTTGGTTCATAGTAAATGGGGCTATTACCTTGTCTTAACTCTTAAGGTAACAAATGTTATAATTTTAACATATGATATATATTGAATCAAAATGAGAAAATAACTATTTTCTAAGGATATCTTAATTTGTTGTGTGAAACTCTTGTTTAGGAGTTTCAAAAAACTTTAGCGAATGCACAAACTCTCACAACCCATACACATAAGGATATGACCTTCGTAGTTGGATTATTCTCAACTCATGGCCTTAGTCTCATTGTTGACTTAAACTCTTCAACACTACTATGATCATCACCGTTATTAGCCATTTTCCTATATATTTGAGGTTGTTTTTTGAGTCATATGTTTAAAAAAACTACCATGGTCAAGAATAAAATTTTATTAGAAAAGAAATCTATATAGACAATAGACCTATATGATGGAAATAGGGCCACTAGGTTGAGAAAAGAACCACCACTGAATCCGACAAAAAGAACAGCTGATTCAGAGGATGCATAAGTAAAAGATTTCTCCCTTTTGTAAAGGATAACTTGAAAATTAGGCTATCATTATTTTCTCTTATTATAATATTAAAAATAAAGATAGTTTTTTAAATCACAATATAGAATATTTTTCAGATTTTAGATAATTCATTAGTTAATAGAAATTTTTCAGATTTTAGATAATTCATTCTAAATTTCCTGCATAAAGTGTTCCAAGATGTTGGCCCACTCCCAAAAAATCCCTACGCAATTAGGGATGGATGCCCAGCTGTCTATTTTCCCGTCACAATGTTGGCCCACTTTATCTCATTTTTCGCTTAATTTGATGTTTTCATGTACTATAAAAAGAATAGTCTGGTAACGGGGAACACAACATGAATACAGATTTTTCTTCTACTTTCTTATGTCATCTCCCTCTTCTCTTTCATGTCTTTGTTCTCCCTCTCTTACTCTCTCTTTTCTCTGCAGAACTGCTGGTGCCAGATTTCCTGGTTGCTGCCCAGATCGTCACTTCCTACTGCCTCGCCTTCAACAGGACGCAGCCCCATCTGCCATTTCTGCCTGAAAGTCACTTGCCACAGAGAATCGCCCATAACCACCGCTGCTTTGTCCTTCAGGATCGCCCAGAACTTCTGCTTCAAGCGTCTATTGCCGAGCAGAACATACTCTCTACAGAGCCCTTCTCACTTGTTGCTGCCTTCGTCTGAGCCAGATCCATTCGAGAGCACCACCATCAACTATCCAGCAAACCCAGCCATCGACCAGTCTTCACATCCAAATCCAGGCTCCATTACCTTGACTCACTCTAACTGTAACGACCTGTCCTGAAATACACAGGGCTTAGGGCTTGACTCAGTAAGATATTGTCCGCTTTGGGCCTTGCATACAGCTCAAACCAGCACGGTTTTGCATTTGGGTCTGGGCCCACGTGGCCCGGTCCAAAACACGTCTTATACGGTCAAGGGGACTTGGCCACTTAAATCCCCCAATTTTTTTTCCTCCACCACTGATGTGGGCCTCTTCCCACATTGGTAGGTAGGGGTTTCACACTAACCTCTACTAAGGCCCATACATCTTGTTCCCAACAACCCACCAACACTTAACCTACTACCCTTATTTTCCCCAACTGTCATCCTCAAGCAGTTGGACCAGTTAATTTGATCGATCCTGCTATACGTTGCATCAGAATCTCTCCAAATGCATCCACACTATCTCTTCCTTTTCACCATCTAGGTGGTAGCTTCCGTGTCCCAAGGAGGCAAGGGACAAGACCCGATATGCTCTCCGACCGAATTCAACTATGGAGACCTTAATAATGTCTCATATACATTTTCGGTTGGAGGCCTCCTGACAAAATGTAGAGTTCGTGGGTTCGAACTCTATTGCAGCTCTGGTGAAATTCAAACTAAACTTATACCTCAACTTTCAAACAAGGATAGAAATTGCATCTGCATCGTTGCCCCATTATCCCAAGTAGGAGACCCTCTATCCCTGCATTACCAAACCATCAAAACCAAGCAGATAGCTTTGCCACAAAGCCTCTACTACCTCGAATCCTCAATCTGTACTGGTCCCTCTTCCGACGGCAACAGAGCCCTCCTGTCAACTATGGGCAATTAGCAACCTCTAATTGATCAGTCTCATAAGCTCAGTAATCTTCCTAACCACGTCTGGTCCTGACATCACTATATCGGTGCTCTCGGAAAACTCAAGCGAGATCTGAACGGTCTGACCTATAAGTCCCCATGAGGAGTCACCTTAATACTGACATGGTAGCTATTGTTGTAACGAACTCAACCAAGTGTAACTAACTCTCCAAACCACTGCCATGATCCAAAACACAAGCTCGGAGCATATCCTCTAAGATCTGAACGGTCCACTCCGATTGACTATCTGTCTGCGGATGGAACACTATACTAAAACACAACTGTGTGTCTAACTCTTCCTGCAAGCTCCATTGGAATGGAAAAAAAAAACAAGTCTCGGGTCCCGATTTGAAATAATCAACATAGGCGCACCCTATAGTCTAACGACCTCTGCCAAAATAGCCGACTCAAAGTCTCTAGAGAATCCGTTGTCCTCATACCAATAAAATGGGTCGTTTCAGTCAATTGATCCACTATGACTCACACTGCATCAAGTCTTCGAGGTGCCTCCGGCAAGCTAGTTACGAAATCTGTAGTAATATGATCCCAATTCCACTTGGGGATCTACCACTGGTCCTCAAGTACTTTATCTTGACCTGATGACAAGTCAAATAACTGGGTCACAGACTCAGCCATTGACCTCTTCATGTCCTCCACCAAAACTGTTGAATCAACTCAAGACACATCCTTCCACAACCCGGACGCATAACAATCTAAAGTGATGGAACTGCCGTAACACCTCTTAGCGGCACTACCCTTATATAGGTACAAACAGTTTGCCCAAAAAAAATCAAACCTCCATCTCAACTCGCAGCCCAACCAAAGGGTCTACTGCCACTGGCCACAGTAACTCTCAACATGATGCATCCCCTCGCATGCATGCTGAGTTCTCAAAATTCTATTATAAATCTTTGGCTGGAACATCCATGACAAAAAAAAAAATCTGAATGCTCTAACTCCTCTGATCAACCCAACGAGGTTCCTCTCGCCCTGCGACTCAAGGTGACTGCAATTCCAGTCGCATTACTGGGGTGGTAGAATAACTTGAGGCCATGGTTACCAAGGCATTTTATCCACCGCCTCTGCCTCATGTTCAGCTCCTGTTGTGCAATAATACTTGAAGTTATACCGGCCTGAGAATACTTCGAATCTCTCACCATGCAAGTAATGCCTCCAAATCTTGAATGCAGATACCACAACCGCCAATTCTAAGTCATATGTGAGATAATTCTGCCCATGGATCTTAAGTTGTCTCGAATTATAAGCTATCACTCTCACATCCTGCGTCAAAATACAACACAAACCATCACTAGAAGCATCACAGAAGATCTCATGGCCACGACCTCTCTCGGGTACTGTTCACACCGAAACAGAAGTCAGACTCTCTTCAGCCTCCAGGAGGCTGTCCCACAGGCTTCGTCCCAGACAAATGACACATTCTTGCAGGTCAAACTTGTCATGGGTGTGGCGACCTAGGAGAAATCCTTGATAAACCGCTGGTAGTATCCCGCAAGACCCAAAAAGTTGTGAATTCCAAGCACACTCCGTGGTTGCTCCCAACTTAGAATAGTCTCAACCTTAGCCGGATCCACGGCCACACCGCCAACTGACATCACGTGCATACGAAAATGAACCTCTGGCAACCAAAAAAATTTACATTTGTCGGCCTTCATACAAGCTTGTGATCCCTCAAGACATGGAGTAAGGTTCTCAGATGCTGCTCATGATCCTCCTCTGATGTTGAATATACTAAGATGTTGTCGATGAACACCACTACAACTGGTCTAGGCATGACCTGAATGTCCCATTTAATTAGGTCCATTTTGGTTAATCACTCGGCTCCTCTCAACTTGTCAAATAGATTATCAATCCTTGGCAATGGATATTTGTTCTTCACTATAACCATATTCAACTGTCGATATTCGATGAACAACCTCATGGAGCCATTTTTCTTCTTAGCAAACAACGCCGGCGCACCCCAAAATGAAGTGCTAGGCCGAAAGAAGCCAAGGGTTTCTAACTCCCTGAGCTGTTTCTCCAACTCCAAAGTCTTTGCCGGTAATCAAAGTACAAACTCATAGAGCCAGGCCCTTCTTGGTCAACAAGGCTGGTGTGCTCCAAGGAGGGCACTAGGTCAATTGTAGCCAAGAGACTCCAACTCCCCAAACTAACTCCTCAGCTCAAAAACCCCTACTGGCATCACCCGATAATGAGTAATCAAAATAGGTGTCATATCGGGGAGCAGATTCACAACAAAACCTTCCTCACGACGTAACGACAATCCAAGGAGCTTCTCTGGAAGGACATCCAGGAACCCTCGGACCACGTGAGGCATCTCAACATTTGTCTACTCCAAACTCTCCCTTAACTCAAGCTAGCCACCAAGCTGTCCAACTCTTCCACGCTCAGACTGTAAGTTGCAAGCCGCTCGAGGAATGTATCCACCGCAAGGAACTGACTCATTACTCACCTACAGTAACAGTCCAAGATAACCTGAAGGGAGGATGACCAATCCATCCAAGATGACGTCGAACTCTAATATCTCTAAAACTTGTAAATCGACCTCAACATTATCACCAAAGGTCAAATCACACGACCCACAGATTTGGTCCACAACTAGAGAAACTCAAGGTAAAAACGGAGGGGGAGCACTAGAAACAGGAAATACATTGGTCAAGAGCTAAGAAACACCCACGTGCTCCGCTCAAAGCACTTTGCTTCCAACTCACTCATATATCAAATTCAGACCGTACATTGGGTCCACCTGAGTCTCAATGGTAAACCCTACCAGTCTGACCTAAACAAGCCCTTAGCGAATCCACAACTTCCTCTAGCCATAACACTGGACCCACGGGTATTTTAGAGCCATACATACAATCATTGTCTCAGACCCCAAACACTCCTCGCAGTCCTAAGCGTAAAAATGGGCCTAACGGACAACACAACATAACAAGCCCATCAACCTCTCATGAAATTCCATCGGCAATCTATGGAGTTAGCCGGCCGGACTCACTTGGTAGGTGCCCATAGATTTCCAAGGAATTTATTTCTATACCTAACAGTTAAATGCGAGGCCAACAAACGGTGTCCTCGCTCTCTAAACACGAGCCCCCCATGAACACAGGGGGGTAGACCCACAACACAGCCCCTTCCCATCGCTAGAACCTCGAGTAATCTCATCTCAATCACAATTTGAAGCCTCCGTGACTCCATCGCGGTACTTAAACAACTTAAAAAAAAAATACCACCAACGAGCCTCAAAGGTGAGGACTCCTCCTAACGTGGGTCCCACCGAGGAATTCCTCTAATTACTCTAGGGAGTAAGACCAACATGACTCTAAACCTAGAGATCTGTATCCCACAGCACTCGAGGCCACATCACGGTGCTCCACCCAATCAAACGAGTGATCTATCTCACCATTGACTCACCCACGAATCAAATGCTGGGGAGTCTCACAGAGCGAGAAACTGCAACAAGATATGTTTCAAGTATACTGACCGATAGATAATGCATCAAGCACACTACACAAACCTAGGATGCCTACGCACTACCTCATAACCTAGTTCCATCTACCCTATCACATAGGGGAAGAACCCATTATCTAGTCAACATCACATCTATCTCTAACCCATGCATAGTTCGAGAGTTGAACCGTGCTTTGATACCAACTGTAATGCCTCGTCCCGCTACGGGCGCGTTATCTCTGAAAAACCTCAAAACATAACCAAGGAACGGATAAAGGACATTTTTTTTTTTAAAAACGGGGTAACTACCTCCCGTTCCACAATCTAATAAAGGCCAAAACCGATATAATATTTACAATAAACAACCATCGACCATTTAATATAATTATACAATCATTCAAACGAATATGTAATGAGGAGTCTACACCAGCAAGGATCTCTCAAAATTAAACATGTAAGAATATGGAATATCTATCACTATTGCTTCTCCCCAGGGTGTCTACTCGAGGGGCCCGCCTGGTCCCTCTGCGGCCGGGGTACCTGAAAGGTAAGGGGTGAACTAACCAGCCTAGTGAAGAGATAAAACTCATCAAAAGTCAGCAATATAAATGGATATTAAAGCAGAATATCATGATAACAAGAATACTCATGTGCATGAAATCCAAATACACCACAAACCAATAATCCACCGTCTAAAATCGAGACATCATTTCAATAGCCCACATCGGGTCCTCCAACAAACTCCGGTCTTCCTATCAGTACCATCGGGAAACTAAAGAATACACAACTGCCTCACCCACACGAGCCGTGTCGGAAAATCACCTCAACCACGCCCGACTACAGAATACATAACTACCTTAGCCACACGAGCAGTGTCGAAAGACCACCTCAACAACTCCCGATGATAGAACACACAACCGCCTCAACCACATGAGCCGTGTCGGAAAACCACCTCGACTACGCCCGGGGGAGCCAAACTCTAGGCCAGGTACCTCAACCGCCGGAGCACAACGGGGAGACCCGCATCCCCTATGGGGGTCTTGACAGCCGGAGAGTAACGGGGAAGTCCTCCCAACAACCTTCATCATCACGTCATCATAAACATATACACATAAAAAGGTCCTCCATCTCAATACCCAACGGCACACTGTCCGTTGTGGGTTATCTCTCGTGCATGATAAACATGTGTAACAATATATGCATATAGTAAGAGCTCAAAACACAAACCCCATATTCATCATGGTCTCATTCACATATTATAAGTAGGCGCTTAACGTAAATTCATTCGCATGTTATTGATAGACACATAACTCGTTATCATTAAGTCTCAAGCATTATGTTTGACATCCAACCCATAACTTATAGCTAAATAAACGACATAATCGTGTATAACAATATAAGCATGTTCTAATATAACTAACCAAAATCAACATCATGCATCATCATGCGAGTCAAAAACACATAACGAGTTACTTAAACACACATCTCTATGTTCGGCATGATTGCATTTGCATCTTATAAATAAATGCTTAAGTATCATCAACATCTTCAAAGTATCATATTCGATATCAATTTATCCAATTAAAGTTTCTCACAATAGCGTATAGTGGACAAGAGTGCACTCGAATAGACCCCTCTCCACATAATCATTCTCAACAGTTCACCCTTACCGAGTGGCTTAATAAATGGAGGGTCCCATTCAAATCACTCCATGTCTGGAAGTACATATTTGATATATGCAATGCATGCTAAGTCGAAAGTCCAAAGCGAGTAAGCGACTTGTTGGGTCGAAGGGAGTTCAATCTGTGGAAACAAGGAAGAATGGATGAGTAATTAAGACAAAAGGTTTAAAAAGAGGTCGAGGAGAAAACGG
>JAAGOE010000077.1:0-49541 GCA_013350335.1 Chimonanthus salicifolius | reverse complement strand
TTGCGCTCCGATATCATCCGGGAAAGGCCAACAAAGTGGCGGATGCTCTCAGCCGCATGTCTCATGCATCAGTGGCATGTTTGATCAGGACTGAATGGGAGATGTTGAATTCCATTCGTGAGTTTAATCTATATATCACAAACCATGGGAGTATGTACAATTTGATCATACGATCCAACATGGTTACAAAGATTGAACAGGAGCAACAAACAGATCCGGAAATGGCAGAGACATGGGCCAAGATGTCTAATGGCGAGGTTGTACCGGATTGGGAATTACGACCAGGACAGGGTCTTATGTTCCGGGGTAGAATATATGTGCCAAGAAGCTGCAGAAAAGAATTATTGATAGAGGCACATCAGAGCAAGCTGTCCATTCATCCAGGTAGCACAAAAATGTATCATGACTTAAAAAGACATTATTGGTGGCATGGACTCAAGAAGGATGTTGCAGACTACGTGGCTCATTGTTTAACTTGTCAGCAGGTTAAGACGGAACATCAGAAGCCACCAGGGTTACTCAAACCCTTAGCAGTGCCGGAATGGAAATGGGAGCACATTTCCATGGACTTTGTGACGGGGTTGCCGAGGTCCTCGAAGGGCAATGACGCTATATGGGTTGTGGTAGACCGATTGACCAAGTCCGCGCATTTTATTCCTATCAAGATGACAGATTCATCAGAGACATTGGGTCGGAGATATATCAAAGATATCATCAGATTACATGGTATTCCACAGACTATAGTGTCTGATAGAGATGGCCAATTTACCGGCAGGGTATGGCAGAGCATGCAGTCGGCCATGGGAACCGATCTACTTATTAGCACAGCATTCCATCCACAGACCGATGGACAATCGGAAAGAACAATACAAACGTTGGAGGACATGTTGAGGGCGTGCACGCTAGACTTCAAAGGTGGATGGGAGGATCATTTGCCATTGGTGGAATTTTCTTATAACAATAGCTACCAGGCAAGCCTTCAGATGGCACCATTCGAAGCTTTGTATGGTAGACCATGCAGGTCACCAGTGTGCTGGACCGAGGTCGGCGAACCTGCACTGATAGGACCTGAGTTGGTTGCAGAAACTACTGCACAGATCCAGTTGATACGTCAACATTTGTTGACCGCACAGAGTCGGCAAAAGAGCTATGCGGATAAAAGGAGGAGGTTTCTCGAATTTGAAGTGGGAGACATGGTATTCTTGAAGGTCTCGCCACGAAAAGGGCACATGAGATTTGGGAAGAAAGGAAAATTGTCGCCAAGATATGTGGGACCGTTTTCAATTATCAGAAGGATGGGAGATGTAGCCTATCAGTTGGCACTTCCTTCGCAATTGGCGTCTCTACATGATGTATTCCATGTGTCGATGCTGAGGAAGTACAACCCTGATCCGTCTCATGTTTTGAATGTGCAAGATATAGATGTGCAAAGCGACGTCACTTATGTCAAGAAGCCGGTCGGAATATTGGAGAGTGAGCAAAGGGTGTTACGTAACCGAGCGATTCAGTTCGTCAAGGTGGTTTGGGATCGACATGGTGTTGAGGAGGCCACTTGGGAATTGGAATCGGAGATGAGAACGTCTCACCCTGAATTGTTTGTATGATTTACTTTGAAATCCTACTTCGTTCGATTTTCGGGACGAAAATTATAAAAAGAGTATTGTATTGTAACACCCTGGGATTTCAAAGTTATCATTTTATATGAAAATATTCATATTTACGGAATTGCCATTGTGATAAAATTGATTTGAATTTAAATGGGTCAATGGCTCAATCAAGACCCAAAGGATGGTAGTTGGTTTACAAAACAAATAAATGGATAAGATGAATTTAAACGGGTCAAGAATCATATTTGGGTCAAATTTTGATAAATGGGTCAAAATGGATAGATGGGACCCAATGGGTCGTGAATAGCATGATTAGCCATGGATTGAGTTCAAGCTTAGTTAATTTAAGTTTATTAATTTCTTGAGTTTGGTTTGAGTTGAAATGAATGATGGGTTTAGTTGAGTTGAATTTATTAGTTAAGTTAAATTAAATGAATGAGTTAGGTTGGGTGAGTTGAATAAATGAGTTGAATGAATATGTATTTTTAAATGAGTAAGATGTAGAGATAGAAGGATTGTAGGCTGTTTCAAATTCAAACACTAAGAATTATTGGCTGCATGGGAAACTTATATGCATGTAACTCCCACCCAAGTTAAGAATGAAAATGACGTTACATGGAGTTACTTGGGTGAGAGTTGAGTTTTTCAAATCATTATGCACGTTGGAGTTGGTATAGGGTTTATGCCATGCTTGGGTCTTCAAAAGACAGCCCATATATGGATTGATGGTTCATGCATGTAACTCCAAGGTTGGAGAATAAAATAGGTATCTGATTGGAGGAGTTACACACAATAGATTATGGCATTCCAAATTCAAATTAGATGTTAAACCAATGGGAGTTACAAAGTGTGTTCACACTTGGAGGAGGGGAGTTTTATTCCCATGATAGAACTCCCACATGGGACGTTGATGAGGGCCAAATGGGGCTGATTGGAGCTGCTGTTGGTGGAGCTACACTTGAGAGTAGTGGCTGTTACATAAGCCAAAATTGAGAGGCAGCTAACAAAGGGACGGTGCAGCACATGGGGGTTACATTTCAAAATGAAACTCCCATGTGAGAACCTAAGAAAAAGGGGGGTTACACTAGTTCAACCACAAGGGACGTTGGTTGCTTGGGGTGTTTCATTTCATAGATGAAACCCCCAAGTAACATAAAGAACCTTGATTGAGGAGAGGGAGTTACACAAGGATTAACCTTGGGCTGTTTTTGGTCAAGCAAAGGATTTTCATTGTTACTCTCTCTATCTCTCTATCTCTCTTGGACGTCCTCTATCTGTCTAAACCAAGAGCAGCAGCTGGTTGCTCATTTCAATTAGTTTTTGGGTAATCCTTTCATCAAGACAAAAATCAGCAAAAGGGTTTTGGCAACAAGGTTAGCAATTTCATTCAAGACCAAAGTTCCCTTTCTCTCTCTCTCTCTCTCTTAAGTCCTTGTCACCTGGCTGAATTATCTCAAGGAGCTTGCATCAAGATCAGTCTCAGTCCAAAGAACAGTAAGAGAGAAGGAGAGGTCAAGGAGATAAAGGGTCAAAGAAGGAGTCAAAAGAACCGAAGGAGACGCGGTATTAGTAAGTGCATTTTGAACCCTTGTTTAATAGATTGGTTAAGAAAATGAGATTTGGCCATTGTATGGCCAGATCCATCAATGGTTTAGACCTAGAATTATGATGTTTAAAATAATAAAATATGGACCATAGGGTTCGGCCCCATTGGATGGCCGAACCCCATGGAAAAACTTGGTGGATTCTATGGTATTTGAAAGTCAAAATCCATATTTTGGAGTGAGGATTTTAAAAGATTTTTATATGGAATTAAGCTTACTGTTTTGGAGTAGATATGACATGACTGAACCATATTTATCTTATGTTAATTTGTGGATTAATTTCATAGATAAATATGGGTGGATTTCCATTAAGAGAACCATAGGGTTCGGCCATGTGTATGGCCGAACCCCATGGACTGTTTTTAGATGATTTTAAGTATGTGTTTTAAAAAGGTTAAAACATAAATAAGGAAGTTTGTTTTGGACAAAAATGAATGATTAAGAAGTTCAAAACCAAAGGTCATAGGGTTCGGCCACCATGGAGGGCCGAACCCCATGCAAATAATGGTATGGTTTTGATGTATTTGGAACATATAAACCGTGAAGTATGTGGACTGTTTTGGGTTATTATTTAAGATTCAAATACATGTTTTGGAAAGGGTTAAAAGCATGGATCTGTATGACAAAGGACTGAAGTTAGCATGGTTTAAAACAGTGGTTCAAAACTGATGAAATGGATCATTTGGATCGGCCATTTTGGATGGCCGAATTTCATGAAATAATATGGTCATTTGGGACAAGTAGATGAACTGATTTAGATGGTGTATAAGATGTATAATGGCAGCAATATTATATTGATTTTGTATGTTTAAATAACACCAAACACATGTTTTAGAAGACCAAAACATGGACATAGGGTTCGGCCACCTTGGATGGCCGAACCCCATGTAAGTATTTGGTTGTTTGGGTTGGCTTTCAAAAAGATGGAAATCACATCAAGTATGGATGTAGTATTAAGATGATGGAAAATAGGATTAAAATCTTTAGGGTGAGGCTCGGCCATGTTATGTGGCCGAACCCCACCAATTGTCATGTGATGGACTTTGTTGTCTAAGGAAAAAAAAAAATTAGGCAAAGGATAGTATAATGGCATTATGGTAAATAAGGATGAAAAGATGAAATGATCAAAAGAATGGACTTATGAGCCAAAACCTAAGGTGGTAAGATTCGGCCATGTAGTATGGCCGAACCCTACCGAGTGTCATTTGAAAAGTTTGGGATACTTAGATGGTATTAAGTAAATAAAAGATTTATCAAAGTTTAAATGGGTGAGGTTCGGCCATGGGGTATGGCCGAACCCCACAAAGTGGATTTTTGGGATTTAAATCAAATTAGAATCATATGGTCAAATGATTAACTTGCTGCCATGTATATAGGGTATTCGGATTTCTAGAACGGTGTACAAAGTCGTGATCGAAAGACGGTCCAAAGGAAGGGTCGAACAAAGTAAAATATTGTAGGTTTCCTACCTTGTTGTAACCACACAACTTATTCGCTGTTTTATGTTTATTTGAATAAGTTATTTGAATCAAATGTTATATTTACAAATGGCATGTTTGCATAGACATCTCATGCATAGCATGGGATGATGGGGAAGTAACCGGAGGCCACACTCCGTCGGGGCGTCCGAAAGACCATTGTTGGGTACCCTGATGATGAGAATCCCATCAGGAGGAATCCGGAGGCCACACTCCGTCGGGGCGTCCGAAAGACCACTGTGGGTTACCTTGACGATGAGAATCCCGTCAAGTGATGGCTATGTTGAATGGTGATGGGTGGGACTCATTACATGTTCATTTCATACATAGCATATTTTTATAGAATTTGTCACACATGTATAACTATTATCCTATTTGCATGTTTTTTTGACTAACCATGTGGTAGCCCAATTCGGAAACACTACTGGGCGCGTTGATCTAACGCCCTATCTATATCTTTAGTGGATGATGCAAGGAAAGGAAAGAACGTGGTTGGAGAAGAGGACCAAGTACGAAAACTTGGGCGATTTGAATGATTGCAATGGACTATGAATGGATTATTTATGGATTTGTTAGTTGATTTATTTGGAACAATGTAATTTGTTAAATTAGATGTTGGCATGTAATAATGTAGTTAATTAGATGCTATGGTTTGTTTTATGTTGGATGTTTGGATTAAACGATTAGTTAAGATCGGTTAGTGATTTTGGAGAATAAATAAGGTACTTTGCTATCTAAAAATGGAAATTGGATTAATCATAGGTTCTATTATAACCTCAGTTAGATCTAGACTAATTAATTCCGCTAGGTAAATAGGTACCATGTGCGGATCAGTTTTATGGACTTAGTTCATACGCACATGGGCTTGGCCAGTTAAGGGTCGGATTTAGAGATCCGAACTTAACTCGCGTCGTGACATTCCGCCCCGATCACTTATTGATTATTATTATAAAAAAAAAAAAATAAACTCTGAAATTTTAGAGTGAAAAGGGCGGGGTGTCACAGGTGCCCTCTACGTCCTCCACTGATCCTCACCTTCCTCTTTCCCTCATCTCTCTCCCTCTCTCACCCTCTTCAATCGGTTCTCTCTCTTTCCTCTCTTCTTCTTCCTCTACACCTAAAAAGGAAGAAGAGAGAAGAAAAGAGAAGAAAAGAGGAGGGAATCATCTTCCCTACTCCACCCTACACGAATTTGTTCTCCTCCATTAGAGAAGTTTGAGAACGAAGAAGAAGAAGAGAATAAAAGAAAGGAAGGAAACTTAGAAAGCTCATCTAAAGGTAAAATCTTCTTCCCTAAGCTTATTATTTATGTTTAATGTGAAATTTAGGATGATTTGGAACCAACCCTAGACAAATTTTGGTTAAGATGATGGAATTTGGAGAAATTTGGGAATTTAAGGATTTTTTCCCAAATTCGTGGAATTTGATTTAAATCTATGAGTTAACTCATCAAATTGGAAATGTTAGCCTGCTAATATGTGGCCAATTACATGGAGAAGTAATACAAATTATTAGGTTTGGAAATTAAGCCCAAGTTAAGGAGATCGAATTTGGGGATTTAGGGGTTTTTTCCAAATTCATAGAATTTGATGTAAATCTATGAATTAACTCATCAAATTGGAAATGCTAGCCTCCTAATATGTGACCAAGTACATGGAAAAGTAATACAACTAATTAGGCTTAGAAATTAAGCCCAAGTTCATTCACAACAAAAACCTCCAATTCTAAGGTATGTGAAATTTACCATTGTTGTGCTAAAATGATCCAATTGCATGCTTAGGAATAGAGTGCAAAATGATTATGAGTGAAAGGAATGGGAAGAACATGTAGGAAATCTAAGAAGGTATGAGAAATCTAATCTATCTAAGGTTAAGAAAATGTATGTTAGAATTTAGATTTTTATCTAGAGTTAAGATTTGAAGTGGAAATTGGGGATTCTTAACCCTAAGTCTAAATAAGGTGTAATTTGAAAGAAAAGCACAAGAAAAGGCTTATGGTCTTTATTTCTAGAATTAGTTGGAAATGATCTAAACTAGATTTGGGTTCAAGAAGTAAAGTAGAAGTAATGAATTTTATTAAAGAATCTTATTAAGTTATTTATTAGAAGGTTATGATTTTTATCTAAAATTATGCTTATGATGCATGGGATGAATGAAGAGATTGGAGGTGACCCCATTATTGGGCAAGAAAGTTCAAGACTCAACATCAACACTAGAAACTTGGAATCAAGTAGGTTTTCCTACTCTTATTGATGTACAATGGTGAATATGTATTTCTAGTTTGGATTTCATTGTTTTGAGATTTGTTATATGTGTGTTTTAAGCATGGAGTTTGATGTATATGTATTATCTTATTATGAAATGCAAATGGATTTAATATTAGCGATGGAGTTCTCATGCATATGAATCATGCATTCATGAGGGATGGGAATGCATGAGCATTACGAATATGGATTCTTATGATAGGAATTGTACAAAATAGGTTTTTGGCCCCGTCCATGTGACAAGATATGGCATTAAGATAGGCTGAATGCTCCTGGGTATGAGACCCGAAACCTGCGCAGGATTGTATGGGTGATAGCATTCCTCGGTAGTCCCGGTAGAAATGCTAAGTATTGGAAAGTAGCTCCCATCCGGATGCCACGGGAAAGCTACGGACATAAGAGGCCAGTAATAAAAATGTTGAATTGGAAAAGACAGACTTTCCAATGCATGGAGCATGAAAGGGATTGCATAGACTTCATGGCACCCATGGCATGTCATTCATGATTATTTTATGTACTAAGTTGGAAAATATGATTCGATATTTCGTTATGAGATATATTATGATTTCGAGATGTTTATTATTTGGTATTTACGCATGACTTTGATTTTGATTTGAAATTTCAAATGGGGATGGGAGATGTTTTTATGAAATGTGAATTACAATGTAATAAGCACTTATCTTATATAATGATTTTGTATATGTCACATATTGGTACCCACACTGTTGGGAATTCCTACTGGGCGTTGATTAAGCCCACAAATTTTCCCCCTTTTTTGAATCTAATGCAGGAAACGATAAGAGCAATGAGGCTGGGCCGAATGCTAGTCAAGCATGATAGGAGATGAAAGCAAAAGACAAAGTTTTAGGGAGTCACACATTTTGACATTTGGAGATAGAAGACATTATCATTCTTTTTGTCTATATTTTGAGAACATGTAATTTTTGTAGGAGTTATATGATTGGAAGTTTAATTGATGATGTGTAAACTCCTAGATGATGATGTTAGACTTCTTTGTTATTTGACATTTAGCTTATATGAGATTAATACGTTTTTCTTTGGATTGAGAATGACTATAATTCAAATGTATCAAATATTATGTATATGCTTCTGTAGGTTTTATGTTGGTGTGTTGCAAAAGTTAAAATGGACTATGTACATGCGCACCAACTAGTTGGGCCAGTCAAGGGTCGGGTCTTCTGACTCAGAATTGACTCGTGTTGTGGTGCTCCATCTCTCTCTCTCTCTCTTTCTCATTAAATACCACTTTGATCCTAGTGGGAGAGGGAGGAGCGCTACAGTGCAAACCTCTTTATCCACAAACACTTGGCAACACTATGGGTAGTGGCCCTTTTGTGTTGAGAGTGACTTGAACCCAAGACCTTTTACATCTCAGGCAGGTTCTTGACCGAGATGCCAACCCTCATGTGTTTACAATTCACATTGCTTTGGGAGAGAAGAATTAGGGTTTTGGATGACACTTTGAGAGATTTTGGAGGTTTATCCTTATGAAAGTTAGGGTTTTTCTTAGGTTGGGTAGAATTGTGAGAATCCAACCCTTGATTAGAATAATGAGTAATTTTTCAGACCGTTAACCTGGCTTTTGACCGATTAATAGTGTAGAGTGCAAAGAAAGCTTTCTGAAAAGCTCTTCTTTGTCCAAATCTGAGTACGTTTACTCAGTGATCCAGCCTATTGAAGCCTGGAGGGTAAAATTGATATTTCACAAGATTACTCTGCTGACGTAGTCTGACCTTGAAACACACTCTAAGTCTTTGAGTACACTAATCAATGGTATTTCCAGATTTTTCCGATGATTTCCCGAAATAAGATTTTTAAGCAAGCATTATCTAAAAACCCCGATTTAACAAATACCCCATAACCCGAAAAATTGCAAAAGCTTATTAGAAGCGATCTGTATTTAAACAAAAACTTTTGCATTTTTTATTTTCATTTTGATATTTTAAAACACCCAAAATTATATTTCAAAAACCGAAGAATGTGAATCAAAATATTGAACTTTGTAAAAATGATGGAATTTTTAAGATTCAAATGAAAATTTTCTAAATATAGTCAATTTAAATTGCTTAAACATGGAAAATATTCTGAAGATTTTTTAAATTTTGATTTTTGGAAAAAGAAATTAAAGAGTAAAGATGGGAATTGGCTTGTTCCAATCCACCATACACTTCACCACCTTTAATCCAAGGGTTGGGGTTGCCCAGGTGATTTCTTTTGAAGGCTATAAATATAGGTGCTTGGGTGTTAGTTTAAAACACCAATTCCATGGCCACTCCTCTCAGCTCTCTTTCTTCATTTTATTATTCTGCAAACTCAACAGTAACCTTAGAAGCAGTGTTTTTGTACTGATTTTCTGGAGTCCTTTGGTATGAGTTCATTCTTGTTTAATATTTTTCTCACATAGATCTTATTTAGATATAGCTCTGGTTAAAATTTCGTCAAAAAATACTTTGTAGATTTTCTTTGAAAAATAGGCAAAGAAGATAAAAAAAAAAATTGGAAAAACTACTCAGCATTTTGAACAGTATTTTTTTAGCGTCCAATGAATAGTAACACGCTTCAGTGAACAATGACACGGTTAATAAACAGTAACACTGTTCGGTGAATAGTGCTAGGGACAAAATCATAATTTTTGTAAC
Source organism: Chimonanthus salicifolius (assembly GCA_013350335.1). Classification (NCBI taxonomy): domain Eukaryota; kingdom Viridiplantae; phylum Streptophyta; class Magnoliopsida; order Laurales; family Calycanthaceae; genus Chimonanthus; species Chimonanthus salicifolius. The sequence goes on along the minus strand of JAAGOE010000077.1, from coordinate 39,929 downwards.
ATTTTCAAAAATTGAAAATTTTATTGTTTTGACTTAAAATTCATGTATTTGACCCTTTTTGTGATTATTTTAAGTCTTGTAATGTTTAAATACATTGTAACTTAGAAATAAAATATTTTTTTACAAAAAGATTATCCCACTCCAAATTACGTGCTATGCTTTCGGTTTGGACTGGGGAACTGTTTTGTTTTCTGATTACTACTTCTAGTATATCACGTATTATTTACTGCTTTCTTTTTTCCCCTTATTGGTTGGGCCAGTCTCAATACATCTCGGTAACGATCACCCGATGATAATACAAGATGGGCACTGAATTTCTGGTTCTTTGTGTTTTGAATGCCGATTCTTTTTAAAACACCACGTATTCAATGTTATTTTATTTTGTTGACTTTTTGTTCATTTTTTGCTATTACTTGAAAGACCGTTGGAAGTATCTAAATGCGAATTATTATCGCACGAGTTTTACACTTTTAAAAGTGCACTTGCCCGTATTGGTTTCTCGATTAAAGGGTGGATTAAAATGAGAAAAATATAAATATGGGATATTTAAACTGCTTGTTATTAGCGTACTATTTATTTACGTGATTTTAATGTTTTTATAGTTCGAAAAAAACACTCGCCAATTTACGCTAAGGAGATTCAACTACGCTATGTTATTAAAAAGTTATTTCATTTTGCATTTGAATTTTGAATTCTATACCACCAGTCCTACGGTAATGAGTGGAAATCCGTGGTTATTCTATAGACAGAAAGAATGTGAACGGACTAAAATGCGATACCGACACTGTTCACACGTAACAGGAGGATAAAGTGTTTCTGAATATGAAACGTGAACATTAAATTTTTACGGGATGTAAGGTCTAGCCGTTCTAAAACGGAGAACAGAAACCACTCATGTGCCTAGATATTGTCCGGTTTATTAGTTGGAGATATTGAGCTAGATCATTTTCCAACCGTGATTCCAATTAGAATACACATATTTGTGTATAATGATGTATTGCAGGAGATATACTTTGACACGACAAATGGTGAGTAAAGGGTACACGTACTCGACTAGAGAGGATATTAACAATTGAAATTTTCCTATATCTGTTTTAATTTCAGTTATCGAATATGGTGGTTTGTTGCCCATTGGTGGGTTTTAATCTATGTTTATTTTCAGCACAGTATGTTTTAAATACCAATTGCTGGTTTATTTGTGATTCTACGTGGGAGGGCTTATAAATCAATGCTAGTACAGTGAGAATATATTATGATCATATGAGATATTGAATGGGTTGAACGAGTTTTAATCCATATATTGATATGCCTTGAGTGATGTACTGTGCATATCAAATTACCTCAACACTGTAGGTGAAGTATTGAGTTTGTGGAAAGCCACAGTGCGAGGTGTATAACGAATTTGGTGAAGCACTGAGCATGAATTGACCGACTGTGTAGACATGTATTTACGGCTTAGTGTACCGTAGATGCCGATTGGTGAGGGTATTGTTTTTGGAGAAAGTAAGAGCATGCATTGTACATTCAATATTTTAGACGTTGTTCTCATTGTAAAACTACATGATTTTTTGAATGTCTATAATGTTGTATGATAACATGCTTATGAATTGATAATATGTTTTATTATCTGTTGTTTTCTATTTACCGGGCTATGTTAGTTCACATCCCTTACATTTCAGGGAACCCGGATGAAAAGGTATTGGATGGTCCACAGTTGTAGTAGAGGTGGAGACCATCTATGTTATTTTCCCGTTGTTGGAAATTATATATTGTTTTTTAATATATTGTCTTTATGAACAATGTACTGTAATAAATCTTGTAATGTGTCTGATTGAGGCACAGTAGACGTGCAATAAAAGTTTTGTGTTTCCTATGTGTGATTCTGATGGGTATAGTTTATGGTAAATGTCAGATAGAGCATGTGTGACATTTTTACTTGGGCTTTAAACAAAGAACCGAAGTAATAGACTACATGTTGACTAGTAGTGTATCCATATACCATGGTAGTGGATTCTATCTACTGGTTCTGGACCGTAAGTGGGACCGTTGTGACCCCTCCATCTGTTTTGGGAACAAAACCAGTCATGTGATGGTTGGGTCCAGAGTATCAAATGCTATGACCAAACTTCTGATCAAATAAAGGATCAATCCAAGTTGAGTTATTATTTCCGCAAGTGTTAAGAGACTCAATTAAAAGGAAAAAAAAAAAAAATTTGTCCACATCTGGCGTGACAATAATGGGATTTAATTGAGTCCAACATAAGTTTATGAACCACGTTAAATTGGATCATTCAGGGATAACTAAGCCATAGGACTTGTGGTAGTCAAATGGGGCTAGATTATTGGACATAGTCTGATGATGGTTACCACAACCAAACTGTTTTATAAAGGCCAGGGCAATTTCCTCAATCCAATCGAGGTCCACTAAATCCACTGAATGTGAGTCATACGGCTTCATCCCCTCATCAAATTCGCAGAGAGATACACCATTAGATAAGGCATGGAAATGACACTCTCTTTCTTGAGGATGATTTCACTATTGTTATCCTTGGGCTAGTGGTAGAAAGAGTCCCCTTTAAAAATTAGTGAAAGATACCATTTGGAATTTTGTTGTAAACTTTTTGTCGAAAATTGGTATTACCGAAGACCGAGCCAAGGGTGAAACCATTCAAGACTCGAATTTTGGGTTAGGGTGCACTGACAGAGGGGTGTTGTTTTTCTTTTGAAATCTGTCTTTTCATGAGCATTGGTTACGTATAGATAAATTAAACTCTTTGACTATATATTTATCTTGCTTTTAATAAAATCCAATCCAATCTGCTACCAAAAATGTCAAGATCTTGCTTCCAAACCTTTTCAAAGAAACACCCAGAACGTGTTTCAAAATGAAATCTATGCTAAATCTAAAAGGCTTAGATTTACCTAATAGACTGAAAAATAGGTTAAAAAAAATTCAATGTATTCAAGGTCTGGCGTTTGCAACTCATGTCAAGGAAATGGTGAAGAGAAACGAGGAATTCGATTTCATAGGTAGGGTCATCTTTTTCTGGCCCAAAAAAGGGACCATATCTCAGATTAATATCTCTAATATTTGCTGGCAATACCAGACTAACACCTATCGACTCCCGCTTAGGTAATACCTACCATATTCAAATCATGAACCGTGGTGTAATGAATGAAGATTTACAAATTTCCTCAAAATTCAACATATTGAGGCGCAGTTTTCACAAATGGAACCAAAAGCTTCAAATTGAGAGTACAATTTCTTCACAAATTGAAATAAACTATCCTTGTTAAGTTTTGGATCAATCTCACTGGGCATCACAAGGGAACCTGATTCCTAAAAAAAGTTAAACGTTCGCATTGGTAAACAACTCTACATGGTCATCCAAATCATTCTACATGAATGCCTTGGAAGTTCATTGCTCAGCAGCAACATTTCCACTGATGCGCTTGAGCACCAACAGATTCTAGAGAACTTTCTTTGTTCCAAAAGCCATCCTTTTATCCAATTTGAAAATTTGGAACAAGCATTTAGTGACGATAGAAAATTCCAAACCTTTATTTCTTCCTGATTTGTACCAAGTTATTTTAACCAATATTTCTGCAAAGAGTTCTAAGAAGATATTGCCCTACGGTGGAACACTTCCCAATAACATTTGAAAGGGGACTGTAAAGACACAAGACACTATATCTCTCCTTTTATGAATGACTTCTCGTATCATTGTTCTCTTGGATTGTGATCGAGGTTTAGAGGATAAACAGTATCGAAAACAACACGAGCAAATGTATGTCGAACCTCTTGCAACCCACCTTGCGCCAAACATTTGAAGTTAATCTTGCTTCCACTTTTTGGGACAAAACCTTTCTCCTTGCCATTCCTTCCTATGCACTCAAAGATCTTGCAGACCTTCAAATACAATGCCAATGGGATAAAAACCTGCAAGAGTCAAAGTTAAATTAGCAAATTATAAACATGGGTTACTAACATAGACTGTCTTTTTATTTTTTTTGAAAGATCATAGACTGTCTTTTATTAGGTTAGCAAACATGAACAACTAAGCAATAAAGTAATTGATAAAAGTCATGCAAGAATGAGGGCAAAAACCACCTCTGCACGGTAATGGGTTTGAGGTTTCACCAGTATACTACCTGATATGCATCTTCCAGCAAGGACTAAGGTGGCAGGGCAGGGCCATTACTACCTAGTCCTAAGGTGTCTGGAACTCCTTGTATCAGTCAGATTGTGGACACTTGGTCAGCAGTTGCTCTTTCCAGTTTATGAACACCAAAACTAACGTGATAAATAGAGTAGAACCAAATGTAAGTTTGAAAAAGAATTGAAACAGGCTACACTAGAGTCGAGCCTTGATTTTCACCAATTTCCAAATTTGTTTTTATAAACAAAATTTTGCGTGTCCTTGTATACAGTTGGGTCTAACTGCCCATGATTTATCCTTTGCTGTCAATATATAGAGGTGGCTATAGCCCACACTCCTATGTTGCATGAATTCTTCAAAATGTTGAAGCATCTGTGTTAGACACTCTTGGATACTTGCACTCATTCTTCATGGATTCTTCTAATACCTTTTAACATTGCTTTCTGATGCAGAGCAGCCCAGCTGGGCCTGGACCCAGTTTCGAGTCAGGCCCAGACAACTTAAGTTACATAGGGTTTTATAACCCTCATGCAGCAGTAGTTTTCATAGAACAGAACAGAAGAAAATGAAGGAAACTTCTTCCATTGCTGTTTCGGCGCATGGTGCAGCGGTGGAATTCGTAGAACTTCGGTGAGAAATCGAAGCAGCGAGAAGCCACGGAAAAGGTGCAAAACCTCTTCCACTATCCAGGTACACCATCTTCCATATCTCATCTCTCTTCTTCTTTCCCTTCTCTATTTTTGTTTTTCTTCTCCCTTAGCCATATCTTACACCATCCTCTTTGCTGCCCTTTGCTGCTGTGACCCTACCCCAACCCATATCTCTATTGCCGTTACCTTCCATAACCAGATCCACATTGCTGCTACCCCTTTACCCTCATACAGTGCTACTGCAACCTCTTCTTTGGATTCCCAGGTTCACACCACCCCCTCTTGGACCCTCTAGCCGTCTCCCCCACCCCATACCTTTCGCCATCCCCTAAACAGCCCAGATCCTATTCCCCATCTTGCTGCTGGCCCTCCTAAACCTATCTCTTGCTGCCGTCCCTCACCCAAATTACCTCTGCTACCATCATTACCCCTTCTAGACCCCTTCTGGGCCTTCGCCACCCCCCCAAGCTCCTTCCAGTCTCATGATTTCCCCTCCACTGACCCTTTTGAAGCTTTTCCTTTCAACTAATACCCCCATACAGCCTTTTACAACTGCCGCTAACCCCTTTTTAGCTATCCCTTGTTGATGATATTCCCTAAACCCCTCCCTCTTACTGCTGTCCCTCAAATCCAGCCCTCTTCTGGACCCTTTTAACCCTTTTACTGCTGTTCTGCACCTTTCCACCCTCACATACTGTCGTCCCATACTGGTTTTGTTATAATTTAGATACTAGACAGCCAGATTTAACCCTGTTTTGATGATAGATCTATTATATTATATGTGGAATTTGACAAGCCCCTTTGTTTTGAAGGTTTTCTACTTTGAGTTGTGCCTTGGTCTGAACCATAACATAATTGTTCATATTGAAATTTCAAGAATTGCATGATTGTTTGGTGGTAAATTTATATTGTTTTTATTGCACTTATTAATTTGGACCTTTAATTTCAACCCACTTTAGATTTAAAGAACATTATTTTGACCTTTTCATAATTGCATTAGGCATTTAGTACTACCTCATCATTTGTCCTGCATCACTTTCTAAGATTACGAGAACATTTGAAAACGTTTCTCTTCTAAAAAACTAATTAAAATATTGATATATGTTTGTCAGTTATTTGTTTAGAGAAAAGCTTGTACATTACTTTCTATGTTATCTTCAAACCATATATCATTTAAAATAAGTTTACATTTGATTTTATTTAAAAGTGGGGCCATGTATCATGCCCTATATTTTTGGTTTGCTTAGTCCAACACTTCGTACACATGTTGAACTCCGATACTTCACCTGTACATGTGTACCTTAGCCACATTCAGAATTAACATCCCCTTCACTTGTAAACTTTCTAGGCTCAAGACTCTTGCAAGGAGTGTTATTAATGAAGAGGAACTATTTTAGGATATGTTTTCAGATTTCTAAGTCTGTATGATTCTATAATACTTGTATTAGTTTTGTTTTGTTGTTTTTCCCTCTCGCTGGGGCTTGTACTATTTTTGGGAGGTTTCCCCATTCTTTGAATGAATAAAATGCTCATCATTCAAAAAAAAAAAAATTCTAGGCTCAAGACCGTAAAATAGTTCCTCTTCATTAATAACACTCCTTGCAAGATGTCATCCATTCTGTTAGTAACCACACATCATCACTGTCTATGCACTATTGGACTGACGAGCAATATGAGGATTCATGCCAAATCAGAGAATGCAGCAATTTTTACATTAAAAGAGAAAGGGAAAACACATTCGGACAGTTGTTTCTTCAACATCTGTGCTACAGCAAGAAACGGTGTGCTTGGGATTGGGAACATTTCAGTTGATAATAATGAGATATCTATGGTAGACCAGATAGTATGAACCTTGATGCCTTTTAGATGGTCATGTAAGATAGTGTCATCAAGAATTGTATGAAATCCTCATTAAAGATGTCAATGGCTACTCAACTGAAAGACACCGATTAACAAAAAAAAATTGGTCGAATTTTAGATCTTTCTAGGAAGTAAGATTCTAGATCATTGTTCAAATTGGGATCACTCCAGCTCCAACTTAGAGGTTGGGATTAAAATTGGGCTGAGACCAGCAACAAATAGAATCATCCAACCCAAATTTTGTGTGGGTTGGGCTCAGATTTTGTAACATCCCGATTTCTCAATAAGATGAATATTTACGAAAATGCCCCTGGATTGGTAAATTTATTAATTATGATGTTAAATGAGAAAATAGTGGGGCCCATTGTTCAAATTAAGATCCTATGAACATATTATAAGGGTCAACTTATAATGGATGGGTAATGTACATCAAATTTGGTCAAAATGGTTAATTGGGTCAAAGAATTCTCAATGGTTGGAATAATTAAGAAAATGCCCCTAGATTGGTGAATTCAATAAATGTGATTGTAAATAAGGAAATAGTGGGGCCCATTGCTCAAATTAAGATCATATGAGCACATTATGAATGTCAACTTTGATTTGATGGGTAATGAACATCAATTTGGTCGAAAATGGCTAAATGGGTCAAAGGGCCCAATTGGACCCAATAAGTCAAAATGGATGATTTGACCATTGTGTAAGCTCAAATTAAATGGGGTTAAGCTGATTTGATTGAAAATCAAGTGGAGAAAAAATGGGTAGGCTTGATCCATATGTAAAAACCAATTACAAATGACCAAAATACCATAATTGGGTCATGGAGTCAAAAACGGGTCAAGGAGCTAAAAGTGAACCCAACGGGTCGAGTTGACTATGGTTGACCGTGTGGACCCTCAAGGGAGCTAAAACACGAGTTAAATCAGTTGAGTGAGACTGAAGTAAGTTGGATGGTTTGATTGAACGATTAGTTAAGATTGATTAGTAATTTTGGAGAATAAGTTATGTACTTTGCTATCTAAGAATGGAAAATTGGATTAGTCATAAGTTCTATTATAACCACAGTTATATTTAGACTAAGTTAATTCCGCAAGTTATATGTACCATGTGCGGATCAGTTTTATGGACTTAGTTCATACGCACATGGGCTTGGCCAGTTAAGGGTCGGATTTAGAAACCCGAACTTAACTCGCGTCGTGACACTCCGCTCCGATCACATGATTATTATATATTTAAAAAAAATAAAAATAAACTCTGAAAATTTGAGTGAAAAGGGCGGGGTGTTACAGATTTCACAAACAGATTTAAAATTGGGATAAAATTGCACATGATAGAGCCCTGTTGCGGTCTCCCAATTCCTTAAGGTCACTAACTTCTATCTCTATAGTTAGTTGTCTATTTAAAAATCATTTCAGAGAATCCCACATGATTCACCTTTTGGATAAAGCTCCATATGTTAGTGAACCATATGAGCTTCATATGCTTGCTATATGTTCAGAGTTGTATGCTCTTCGGTTCTAAATTTTGACCATAGATATATTCCTCTCAGGTTGACTCAAAATAAAGCCAACCTGACACCATTGCAGCTTGGCAAATGGAATTGGAATTAGGCAAGGTTGCATTTGGGTTACAGCTCGAACCAGAATATATCAACTCCATTCCGAAAATAGAAGGGTCAGTTTGGCATTTGGCCTTATGCAGCCACTCAAATTGCATCCCTCCATTGCAAGCCTGGATCAGGGTCCAAGAATGTTATTTTGGACATGAAACCTGATGGTAAAATAAAACAATATCACCCATTTAACATTTATTACATAATATTTTACCTACCAAATTTTACATACAGTGTAAATATAATAAATTTTATAAATATAGACAAGTATTGCTTTCTCATCAGTAGGTCCAAGCATGACCATGAAGTGGACATGAACCATGTTTGTTATTATCAAATATGATCCATTTCCATCCCTAGTTCTCATCACAGATCATGGCCTGCATGATACACACTTTTCCATAGCCCACTAGAGGATGCAGAAACAAAATATACTCAACAAGGAATACAAATCACAAGGAACATAAGGAAAGTTTAGACCCTTTTTCTTTCTTCTTGTACTGAACATATTTTATTTAATAATATTCTCTCTTTGTTACTGTTCCAAAAAAAAAAAAAAGATGAAAATAAGGAAAGAATTTGCATCATTTTTTACCGTGGCAAAACCCTAGCTCCAAAAGAGAAACGATTGGTGGCTAAACTCCTACTTCCAGGCAAGAGTGGCGTGTGGACTCACTCCTTCATCAAGACAAGGACTCCAAGGTGGACTAGGATAAGGCACGGTGGTGTATGGAGGTGGCTGGTTTGATTGGTTGGGACAACACATTAATGTGACATGGCACAATGTGATTGGTCGTCACTCTATGATTGGTAGAAAATGTGCAGTAACTTTACAAGTATAATTGAAGTATCAAACAATATCAAATTTTCACAAAATTAGATTCGTTAGAAAGCTTATTCAATAACCTTTCAAACAAGTCCGATATACATCGACAAACTGATGACCATTTTTCTAGTAAGGTGTTAAAGAGTGCGGGAACTCTAGTGTTGATAGTAATCCTAATGTAGCTCAACCCTAGCAATGCTCATTGGGGCTGTTTTTTCTCTTGTTCTTTCCACCTTTAGAGTTTATAAATAGAAGTGTAGTGCAGCCATGTAAAAGACACAAATTTGGCTGGAGAATTTAGTAGAAAAAGAGAAGTCTCGTAGGAAATTTCAAGTAAGTTTGGTTTAAATGCTAGTTTCTTTTTTGTTTTGAATTAATTTTAATGCATGCAAGCATCCATTAAATGTCTGCATGACATCATTTAAATTTGATTGGTGTGATTGGATTTCCATTTTAAAAATTTAATTAAAGCAAATTAAACATAGTTTCATTAGAAAGTTGTTTTCACTACGGGTTGGGGTCTTCTCTAATTTGGGGCCTTTCCTATTATCGGGTAAGAATTTAGATCAGGTTCATCATTTCTAATTGAGTTTCTAGTTGCCCAATACTTGGCGAAAATCAATTAACAGATTGGAAGGCATGAGAGATCTGACAAACTCTCTAAAATTCCAGGCGGCTGTATAATTCGAGTTCTCTCAAGTGCCTACTAGCTTGAGCAGGGTTTGAGGTTGTCATTTATTTAATTGTAGTCTTACAAGGTGATGAAGGCATCCAGCCTATCCAGCCCATTGGTTCAGAGTCCGATCCTTCGTCAATGGAATTGGATCATGCAAATGAAATTGCATTGGCTAATATGTCTCAATTTGATCAAGGTCTTCATAAATGGACACCAATTTATAAGCCCATTCGCTTTGCAAAGCATGACCCAATATTACCTAGTGGGTTAAAGCCAATCCCGCTCATAAACAAGCCAAAGCCCAATCCACCGGGCCCAAATTTGTCCAAGCCTTAGTTTCTCTGCAAGTGCCATGTGTCAACATCACAATGGCTTCTCCAAACAGCAAGTGGCGTGTAAAGCAAGTGGACAAAGGAGGTGGATTGCAAATGGGCCCAAGAAAGAGAGAAGAAAGTAGGTGGCGGAAATTCCATGGAGGAAAGGAGGCGGGGCGAAAATTCCTTGTGGATTCCATCCACACATGGCCACTTGCTCTTCCACTTCCTTTCTCCACCTACTTTATGTTTTTATCTTTTAACCTTAGCCTTTTGTTATATTTAGATTACATGTGTAGGGTTAGGATTGAATGGTCAAAATAAGACTACATCCTTTTTTTTGAGAGGTAACAAAGTGATTATATTATTAAAGAAAGAGAAACAGTACAAGGAAAAAGGTCTAAAAGGATTAGAACCAACCAACACAAGAAAGGAAAAAACAATAAATAGAAAAAGAAAAAAGAACAACAAAAGCTCCAGATGGACAGGTAGGTCCGTCTAGCACAATCCAAAGAGCTTCCTCTTTGAATATAGAAGACACTAAAAACGAGTCCCTCTAAGCCGTTCTTTGCAAAATAATCCACTACCCCATTTGCTGCAAGCCTGATGTGAACGAAGGAGACCTCCAGTCCCCCTGGCAAGCCCTGATCTCCCTAACTGTGGTAATCAGTCTCCAGAGAGGTCGCTTCAAATCTTTCGCCCATTTAATTGTATTTGCCAAGTCTCCCTTGATGACTAGTTTTCCACCACCTAGACCTATCCAAATGGACAAAGCTCTCCTGATACTAAAAAGTTCAGCTTCATTAGAGTCTCTAGTCCCTACTGATTTTGTGAATATCACTGATGTCTGGCCATTGTGATCTCTAAGCACGGCCCCAATACCCGCCGGGCCCGATTTTTCCCTCGATGCTCCATCAACGTTAAATTTCATGACCCTTTGTTGAGGAGGTGACGAGTCCACCAACACTTTGGGTTTCCTAGTTCTTCCATTCATGCAACCCTCCCACGAAGATAAGAAGCCATTGGCTTTAAAGTCTTTGAATTCCTTATTAGAAAGGAGCCAAGCACAAAGTCTTCAATTGGCTTTTTGAAATAACTCACAAACTTCAGTGGTCTTTTTATCCTTGGTAGTTGTTTATTTGTTGAATTTCTTAGAGAGAAAGTCTCTCCTTGGTGTGGTCGACCAAGGCAAGGGCAATTAGGTCTTTTGCTAGTTTTTCCGTATAACTCACAAACTTCAGTGGTCTTTTTATCCTTGGTAGTTGTTTATTTGTTGAATTTCTTAGAGAGAGTCTCTCCTTGGTGTGGTCGACCAAGGCAAGGGCAATTAGGTCTTTTGCTAGTTTTTCTATATAAATACTCCATGTACCCCATTCAAATTTTACACAATTGAATTAGATTTGAAGTTTATTTCTGAGAGAGGAATGCTCTTGTAACTCTGTAGAGTAGTTTGAAGATTGGTGAACTCCAATTTTCACCATTAGCAAGTAAGTCCCAGTTGTTTTGAATTCAATTAGTTCTATGGTCTTCATAGATTAGGTTAATGCAATAATCGAATTTCATCAGTCTCACTTTTAATTTGCTTTCGCTATTTTCAAATTCAATGCAATTAGAAGAGGCCTAATCTTATGAAATCCATAGACTAATTCGAATTCTTGGAAAACTTGTGCAATCGGTTAGGATATTGCTTGAGCAATTCCTTGCCAAGTAGAATCCTTTTACGAACAGTAATCGACTGCATTGGATCTTTTAGAAACCATACTCTGAAAACGGCTAGCACAGTGTGAAATTTACACTAATTCGGTTCACCGATCCCTTGTTTCAAGTAAAAAATATTTAGACCATGATTTTGACTACAGAAATTCTACAATTAAATACCAATTTACTTAAATGTAATTAGGGTCTTTCTAGTCACACCTACGGTCCTTTTTACCTGAAATGATTGGCAAACACGGGAGATTACTTCTTCGAGCACAGTCTTCTAAATTACATGCTTCTGGTCTTCAACTACTTGATACACCATCTTCGGTCTTCCAAAGGCAAGGTTCGGACACTTAGTCAAGGAATTGACAATATGGGAGACACAAATAAACTATGGCACTAACAGACACCACCATATTTTGATGTAGGACAGGGATTTAGGAAGGGCTTGGGACAAGTCTGGATGGGATCTGGAACAGGTCGGAACGAGTTTGGATGGGATTTGGGACAGGTTGGGACGGTAAACAAGGATTTTTCTGAGATAGATCTGGGAAAACAATAGGATGATTTTGGGACAGATCTGGGACATCAATAAGATGATTCTGGGACAGCAGTTCGGCTGGATTTGAGAGAGCAGCAAAGAGAGAAGAAAGGGAAAAAGAGAGATAGAAGAGAGAGAGATAAAAACCTGAATCTTGGAAGAGGATTCTCACCTTTTTCCCGTGGTTTCTCGCCTTCCCTAGTTTCTCACGAGGGTTCCTTGGCTTCTCACCATGCTTCCTGCGATGGAGGCAAGTTTGCACAAAGCAAAAGTTGTTCTTTTCATTCATCAAGAGTCAATCCCGTATGGAGGGTTTACATCATATATATAATGACTTAAAAACATGAAAAAGACCAAAATACCCTTAAATAAGCAAATACCAAACTACCTCCAATGATTAGAAAGCCCTAATTACATGTAAGATCACTAAATTTCTCCAAACAAAACCAACTATTGGACTAAACAAATAAATGAAAGAAAAAATACAATTATGAAAAGCTGGAAATCCTAAACCTAAATATAGAAACTTACTAAATATGGAAAATCGTATAGTGCTCCGCGTCATATTTACATAAATTTAAATCTAAAATTACTTTAAATAAAAATAAGGTGCAGAAATAACACCAACAGAAAATAATATACCAGTGACAAACATATCGATTAATTAATTAAAGTTTTATGAGGACAAATGTGTTGTAATATTTTGACCATGTTGGAAAACAATGATAGAATGTACTAGAGAAGTCCATGAAGAACGGGTGCAAGTGGCCAATACAAGTGCATTACACATATTGAAGTGTCCATGCATTATAGATAAAAACATAGTTTCACTGGAAAAACTAACTAACAAGTTCACTTTTCACAACAAGACAACGTGTGCGTGTGTGTGAGAGAGAGAGAGAGAGAGTACCATATCTGAATATGGAGCTTGTGGGTATCTTGCCATTGCCTGTGAGACAAAATATTCATCTGTCATCATATTCAATGCAGACTTCACTGATGATGCAAGATCCAAAACCTCATCCATTAACTCATTGTCAGTATCCAATGGATGATGTTCATCAAGTAGTTCATTGAAATTGCTATCATGCGATTGGGTAATTCCTGTCGCTATATTTACAGCTTCAAAAAGATCTCCCCCATTGTGTATGGCAAGAGCAAATGTAGCAACTGCCAAAGGATTGCGAGGTTCATCCACTAGAGCCAAATGAAAGGCCAATATTCCAATCCTGTATAACACATAACCAACTGATAAGAACATACTAAAAAATAATGACACTGTAATTACAGAATCAGTCAAGTAACAAAAAAGTGGCAGGGATGAACAAGTCTGGATTTGATGCAGCATTTGCAGCACTGACCATGTTAAACGAAATATCACATTTGTGGATTTACTTAAGAAACAAAATTTATTCTTAAAATGGGATCAAATGACACACACACAAACAAACACATGGAAAATATGGCACCAGGCAAAAATCACCTAAGAAAAAATGGAATTCTAGAATTGATACCTTGAATCAATTCCTAGAACTAATTGCAAAATTTGACCAACAGATTTGCACAAAAAATGAAACTAGAACAAGAACTAAAAACTAGAAAATCAAACTAGAACAGAAAAACTAGAAAAGAACTCAAAGAGAGAGGAGACTTCAATCTCAAACTTGAAATTGATTAGAATTGCTTGTGTGTCTTGTACAATGCCCAAAGGACTCTATTTATACACAAAAACTCAAAAAATATTTACAAGAATTGACATCCATCAAAACCATTCATTCCACCTCTTCACATGAGGATCAATCCTGGCCATACAATCTAAGATGCTAAAATTCTACATGGCAACTTTGGCTCCCTTGGATAAGGCTTCCACGCAAATCACCATCTAAATCCCAATCTTTCCTCTTTCAAACCTACCTCTAAGCATGTGAGAGAGAAAATTCGCGTAAAACCCTAATTTCATGGATTTGGGCTACTAAAATGGTCAACTTGGTGAATTTGGAGCATTGGACCCAATGTTGTCAAACTTGAATCGTATCGTGAATCAATCTATGGGTGTAAATCGTGAATTTTGAATCGAAAATCGAAGAATCGTAAGATTCATAACATTTTTTCTAAAATAATTATTTATACTATAATTACATATAAAATGACATAGAATAATAAGATCCTTTGTTCAATTCCTCATAATATATAGGTTCAGTTGGAATGAAAATTTGATACTATATAGATTTTTCAAAAATGTTCAATTTATTATAGCTGACATATTTTTAAGGGCTTTTTCGTTCAAAATACCTCAAAAGATGTGCAATTTGGGAAACATGCTTAAAATTTATGAAATTGGGTCAAAGTCCCTTTGGCGCTTTGGCAGGCTTTTTTGGACGAAATTGTCCATGCTGTTTTTTAGAATCACAACAAAGTCACATAAAAGCCAATACAACGACACATTCCACAAAACGAGCATTTTAATATGAAAATGAGTGTTGTAAGATGAAAACACTATTTAGATAGAATTTTTCATGTTAAAGCTTCCATTTTAATATGAAAATGAGTGCCCCCATCATTAAGCACTTTAACATGAAAAGTAAAATGCTTTCATATGAAAAAAAATGCTTTACCATTAAAAAAAATGTGCTTTAATATTAAAAAAAATGCACTTAAACATGAAAAAATGTTTTAATATAAAAAAATCCACTTTAACATTAAAAAGCGCTTCAATATAAAAAGTGCTTTAACATAAAAATTCATTTTAAAATGAAAAAAAAAAAAAACACGCTTTGAAATGGAAAAAAGCACTTTAACATAAAAAAAGCCGCTTCAACATGAAAAAGTGCTTTAATATGGAAAAAATGCTTTAACGTAAAAAAATTAACTTTAACATAAAAAAAAGCCACTTTAATATAAAAAAATCCATTTTACCATAAAAAATCCACTTTAACATGAAAAAAGCACTTTAAATGAGAAAAACACTTAAATATAAAAAATGTGCTTTAACATGAAAAAAATGGGAGAGTGATTTTTGCACCCTTTTTTTAATTATGGTACACCACTTTTAATAAAACTTTATTTTTTTCCAAACTACTTGAAAAGTGATACTTGCACCATCATCTTTTCTAACCGTATACCCCCTATTAAATGGACGATACTTTGGAAAAAAGAAAGTCCGTGGTCTCTAACGCCCACACGTTTCAATTTTTTCTCCTCACGCTGAGGTCGCAAGTGGACACGGACGCTAACCCCTTTTCACATGACGTTTTATTTCCCAAAACGTTAGCGCCTTTTATTTTCCAAAAATAAGAAAGACGAGATGGAAAGGAGAATACCAATGGCTGGTCTTCTCTTCGCCTTTGCCATTCTTTCTAGTCAATTTACGCTCCTGCCTTCTGCCCAAGGCCAATCGCCCATCTCTGCCTTTTTCATCTTCGGAGATTCTTCAGTCAACTGTGGTGACAATTCCTTCTTGTACACTTTTCTCCAGTGGAATTCTTCTTCTTACATCTGCAGTGCTTCCGATCAGCAAATACATCTGTGCGTCAAAATTCTTCTTTATGTCTTTCTTACACTAGAGGAAATCAATTGCAAGCCCAGGCCTCTCAGAAATCAGAACAACTGGCTTTTGGGGTCATCAGTGACGGAAAATATTCACACCCAAATGATGAAAGGGACAAAGACAAGCTCAGATGAGCCCAACCAGTTAATTCATGGGGCCCTACTTCTCTCTCTCTCTACTTTGTTTTCCTTCCTCTTCCCTTTGAGCAAAAAATGGGCATAGTAGATAATTCGTGGGGGCTCTCTCTCTTCTCTCTCTCTCTCTCTCTCTCTACTTTGGTTTCCTTCCTCTTCCCTTTGAGCAAAAAATTGGTGTAGTTTTGGGAAGTTTCAAGGGTGTAACAAAGAAGCCAAGAGTCTAAAAGTCAATAAGTTCGCAGCTGTTCTCACTCATGGCATCTAAACATCTCAGTCAAAGAAGGCACCGACTCTTTACCTAATGTCCCTTCTTCTATTTTCCTTTTGGGTCTCACGGGCATGAAAAATTCTCTTTTCTCTCTATCTGTTTTCTGACTGGGTCAAGAAATTCTCTTGCAAACATATAGCTAAAGACCTACTTTTTCTCTTCTCTTCTATCTTTAGATACAATGGAAAGGGGAGAGAAGGAAAATAATTGTGGTGTGATGGAGTTTCTCCAAGGGAGAGAGCTACTGCGAGGAAGAAGAGGAAGAGGAGGAAAAGCAGGTGACGAGGGAGGAAAATATCTTGTGTTTTATTTTCCCTCGGCCGGTTCTCTCTCAGTTATACGGTCTCCCCCCACCTCTCAGCACATCATTAGCTTCAAACCATCAAGCAACAACATTGACTAGCAGTTCCACCGCTTTGTTGGTGACTGCTGCATCTGGCTGCAACTATTCCCCATCTGTGCAAGCCTGAGAAACACCCTCAACCTGGAATAGACCACACGTCCATCGGCCACCTCATTCTCTCAGTCGTTTGCGTGGAAACAAGAGAGAGAAGAGGGAGGGATAAAGCGTCAATTTTCATATTAAAGTCCTCGTTTTGTAGGTTCTATCGTTGTATTGGCTTTTGTGTGGCATTGTTGTGATTCTAAAAAGCAGCATGGATAATTTCGTCTATAAAAAGTCTGACAAAGTGCTAGAGGCACTCTGACCCAATTTCATAATTTTTAAGCAAGTTTTCCAAATTGCATAGCTTTTGAGGTATTTTGAATGAAAAAGCCCTATTTTAAAAGTATCTAGCATAATTTCAAACAATTTTTATTATATAGTTAGACATGAATTAAAATATTGGGTGCATGTGATATTAAATTATAAAAATTAATAATGCTTGGTTTCATAAAGTTATAAGAACAGGGACACCAGATATTTTAAAATATCTGACTAGGTAATGGAAAATATGTTAAAATAGTTAGTGTACTATTTTAATAATAATTGTTTAATTGAGATATGTACTATTTTAAATAATAATTGTTAAAACAATTATTGTACTATTTTAAATAATAACTATTTAATTGAAATCTTATTAGTGTACCAGATAATAAATCAATAGCATTTAAAGTTTTAAATAACCCTTAATAACATCCACCAAATAAATTAAAAAAAAAATAAATAAAACTATTTATTTTTTAAAATAGATATAATTATAAAAAGATTGAAAAGAGAGAAAAAAGAAATTTGTTAATAAAAAGGAAAAAGATAGTAAAAAATTAAATAGATGTCTTAACTAAAAAAAAAAAATCAAACACGCTTAGCTGACGGCAAGAAAAAAGGGTCAAAGACCTCATTAGCACCCTCACAGAAGGACGGCAACATGAGAAGTTAAATATAGGGTTCCCACTTCCCAATTTGCATCGCTAGACCGAAGGAAGGAAAAAACTTAGGAGCGACAGAGCAGAGACGAAGGAGAAAAGAGGAAACGGCAGCAGAGAGCCAACGATGAAGAAGAAAGAGAAAAGAGGAAGAAGAAAAAGAGAGGTACTTTCCTTTAAAAGCCCTGCAAAAACACAATTTCCAAATCTTCCATAGATCTATTCCTTCTTTCGCAGAATCGCATGACTCTACGATTCATGGAGGTGAATCGTACGATTTGCGATTCACCTCCAAAATCCCTCCAAAATCGTATGATTTTCTTCCATTTAGAATACTGTAAGTGTCACGCCCCGACCCTCTGGGCCCACTGACGTGAGATTTTTTTTTTTTTTTTCTAACACAATATTGAGCCTTTGCGGAAATCATCTTATGGATTTTAACATCTCTTATGACCAAGTTTGGATCTAACATTTGGCAGCCTCGGAGCCAACCATATCTAGCCAGTAAAAATCCTAGGCAGATGGAGGGCACCATGGGCCCGCTTAAAACCCAAAACCTCGACAGATTTCACCTCGACGCATAGTATGTGAATACATTACTAACCAACATATAATCTATAACTTAACCTCTTAGGAAAGTCCAAATAGAAAATGTCACACATGATCTACCTAACATTTATCATCAATCGATTCCATCAACATCAGAATTGCACATCAGAAACGAAGTAGACTTTATTACATCCTACAGTATTTCAAACGAACACCATAAAGGGTTTATTTCATTGCATGTTCATACGTACAATGTCTACTAAGTTAAACATAAAATCCCAACATTTGGGTAGATAGTTAAAGGGTCTCCACCCTAACTACAGCTGAAGATCCTCCTGTCCTTCGTCCTCTGGGTTTCCTGTTTCGTAAAGGGTATGAGGTTTACAAACTCAATGAAGAGAAAACAACAAGTTCTGGATAACAAAGCATATTATCAACACAATAGACATGTTATCAAACAACAGTTTATACACTCAAAAATCATGTACAATAATGTTAACACACTTATCTACCATGAAATGCCCTTCATTTCTCAAAAAGATACCCCCGCCAAACGAGGTCTACGGTTCTCCCCTAATCGCGAGTAATACGTTTCCTACACCGCCGGCAAATTCATGCTCAGTGCTTCACACAACCCTTATTTTAAATACATCTCGTACCAGTACCCTCCACGAGCTACGTACTTCATACATTGGTGTGAGGTAATTTGATATGCACAGTACATCAATCAATATGCACATCAACACATGGATTTAAACATAATTGTTAACCCCACATAACATCTTTCACACATATGATCATAATAACCTCACTCAGCTAACATAGATTCTTAAGCCCTCCCGCATGGATCATAATACAAATATCAGCAATCAGTATATATTATGCTGAAAAAACTAAACACAGGTTAAAAGCCCACCAACGAGTTACATTATAACACAAATAAGTGTTACCGTTATCTCCAATGGGGTACGTCTACCCTATACTCATCATTTATTGCATAGACTAATTATCCTGCAATATATCAGTTATACACAAAATGCATATTTCTATCAGAATCACTGTTGGATACCTGATCTATCATCAGATCACCCATATCACAATACCAAGTAGTCTCCAGAAATAAGTGAGTTCCGTACTCCATTTTAGGATGACTAGATCTCGACATCTCGAAACACTCTCAAGTTCACGTTTCATATGCAGAAACTCATAATTACCTCCTTATGTGTGAACAGTGTCGGTATCGCATTCTAATCCCATTACATCCTTTCCGTCAATAAAGATGACCACGAATATCCACTCATTGCCATAGGGCTAATGGTAAAAGAAACATTGTATTGAATGCAAAATGAGATGCATTTTAGCAAACACATAATGCGGTTGAATCTCCTCACCTTCGGTCGGCGAGTGTTTTTCAGTAATCTATTTAAAACGGAAAACAGTGTAAATACAATGTATAATAACACTATATAGTGATAGTATATACTCCTAAGCGTTTGGAATATCATGACAATATATTTATAGAGTTTTCATGCAATTTTGTAAAAAATACGATTTTGCCCCTGAGCCTAATTCGGACTAAAAATAAGCCCCTAAGTGGTCTAACACGAATATTTTTAAGCTAAAACAACATAAAATTCATTTTTGTAACTTTTTCAAAAATTACGTTTTTGCCCTCCAAAAATATCCAAAATTACCAAAATGCCCCTGGGCACTATTCACAATACTGTTTACTGAAATTACGAAAAATGCCACTGGGCATTATTCACAGTATTGTTCATAAAATTTACAAAAATGCCATCAGGGTACTGTTCACTGAAATTACGAAAATATCACTCGACACTATTCATAGTACTGTTCACCGAAATTACGAAAATGCCATCAGTTACTGTTCACGGGCACTGTTCATCCGAATTATCAAATTACCAAAATGCCCTTCTGACAATTTAGGGCCAGCACGGTGCGCCACAAATCACTATTCATGGGTGGATTTTTCGATTTTTTTATATTTTCTTCTCTTATTTTTATAGAGCAAACCGTAAGTCATTTTTTGATGAAATTAAATATCTAGCTTCCTCTTAATGAGGTATACAAACTAAAAATATTAATTCAAAATAAACATTTACAGAAATCTTCTGAAAAATTAAGATAACTGCTTAGGGCAACAGTAAACGTCTGGCAGCAGAGAAAAATGAAAAAAAACTGAGAAAATGCTTTGTAAATTTGTGATTTTTAACCGAAACCGAATGCACCTATTTATAAGGGTTTAAAAACACTATTTGATATCTGCTGGATCAACCCTGAGAGTTAAAAGTGTCGGCAAAATCTCAGCTTTTAAGACTGTCGGCAGAAAGATAAGATGAAAAAAATCTTATCTTAGGTAACAGTAAAAATTACTGTTACCTTACCCTTTTTCTGTTTGTCTATATTAGACCTTAACTCATGAAAATCCGACACCGCAGGTGTGTTAAGAACACGGGGTTTACCTGCGGTAGAACGTTCACTTTTTGTTTTGACACCAAAAATAGGGTATTTTTCACAAAGTCAATGTTTTAATAAAATCGAAGGCTTATAGTCACCATAATTTTGACACTTCGAAACAAGTGTTTAAAATACTCATTTCGACATTCTAAATATGTCAAAGAGTTTGATAAAATACAGATCGAATGTGATCTGAGTTTACTAATTTTCTGAATGCGGGGTCTCTTAAAAATCGGGGCTTTTAGATAAAAGCCTATGTAAAATACACGTTTTGAAGAATACTCGTGAAATTCCGAAAATACCACTGAATAGCGTACTCAAAAACTTAATATGTGTGTGAATTTCAAGGTCTGAATATATCAGAAGACTGGTCATTCACACTCAAGAGGTTTATAAGACTATTCATGATTTTATATGTAAAACAAAAGACATTTAAATAATGTCTAAAATGCCCTCCGAACTTCATCGGGCTGAGTCACTAAGCAAACGAGCTCTGATCGGGTCACATAATCCCTTTTTGGGAAGCTCTTTCCATACCCTATCATATAACCAGTCACAAAGCCGAGTTAGTAATTCTAAAAATTTGTTATTTTTCTAATTTAAAGGGTCGGGTTATTACAGTAAGCGATTTGGCTCGTTGGAGGCCACGATTCGATTTGAATCGCATGATTCGAACCATGAATCGTGCAAATTTAACAACATTGATTGGACCCATATGACATAAACTTGGACTGATTTGGGTCAATTTAGGAGGAGGCTTTTGGAGTTGAAAATGCAGGTCTTTGGCACCAATATTTCTCTTATACTCAATTATGGCTAATTGAACAATTTCATGGTTAGTCTCATCATGGGGTCACCCAATTGATGAACATGGCTTCCAATTTTATGCATGATGTATGATGTCTTCAATTCTTCTAGAAGCAAAGATCTTGTGTGCTAGGGAAATGAAGTCTTCATCTTCAATCTTCATCTAATCTGCAGACATTGGTTTGTAGGGCCCATAGTAGACCGAATGGATTAAATCCCCCTAAACCCACCTACCCTTCATGAATCGTACTCGTACCCAATTTGACTTTTAAAGCTCATGTGACACCAATTCATGAATTTCCATCATAAGATAAATGTAAAACTTTAAGAACCTTAAGAAACATGGTACTTTTATTCATTCAAGATGAAATTTATAAGCGTTATATTATATATAAGACAAGGCCTTTTTAAACCCACCTATCCATGTGGGCCCAGATGATTTATACCCCTAAAGACTTTCATGAGAACGGCCAATGGATGCCACTTGGACCCACATTTAAGTATTGTTTCAACCTACCATAATCGGAGACTTCTTTTAGTAAAGATAGACGATAATGTCTGTATATACAAAAATAAAAATAATGTCAAAAAATCATTGAATACGATTGTAGGCTCTCTAATTATAAAACCATGCAGCCTTTTTTTTTCTTTTTTCTTTTTTTATTTTTTTGAGAGAGTGATAAAGCCATTCAGCCCAATAAGAATTCTAAAATTTCTTTTGCAAAAATAGAAAATCTACTTTTCCAATATGATAATGCTAACGAAGATGACGACAATAAAATAATAATATGAAAAAATATTAAAGAAACTGTACTTACCACAAGCTACTATGGCAAGGCCTATTAGGTGCAAGAAGCCTATCCAACTTAGAGAACAATGTCTGCACAATAACCAAAAAAAAAGTTCTTTTAAATACATAAAAAAGACAACAACACAAACGATAAGGTCAATCAGCTAGAATCTCAAAAAATTGCCTTAAGCTTGGAATAGAACACATGCTAATCGATAGAACCACATGTGTACTCGACAAGTACATATCTGTGGTCGCAATTGCAAGATATGGCATGTGACTATTGTGACCTGACAAGTAGCATTTGTCGGATTATCCAATAAATACTATCTAATTTGTACTGACAGATTTAAGATAGCTTACATTAATGAGTAAAGAAAAACATTCAGGATTCCATGAGGCAACAGTTCCAGCATAGATAGAAAAGTTTGGAAAGCTACTATAAAATGAAGAAACCTCTCAAAAAAAAAAAAACGAGGGACAACACAGCCATCCTGAAGAGCAACATTCTTGGTCATCTAATAATTCAGCAACTTGTTTGATGCCTAAAAGAATTTATGATGAAGAAAAAAAATATACTTTGTCATGTTTCTTTTAGAACATTGAATGCTCAAAAAGTTGCATTTTGACTAGAATCTTGTTTTGTTGTAACTGATTTGTAATTGATTGTAAATCCCAAAGTTAAGGGAAAAATATCTTGAAGAAACACACTTTAGTATTGTATATATCTGTTCAAATGAATGGAAATGCAACCAAAAAAAAAAAAGTTTGGTCATTCTCTAGATTTCTCCTTCCTTTTCCTTTTCCTTTTCCAGTTTTGTGACGGAATTGAAGGAAATAGTGGCTGCCTTATCAGCCAAATACGAATGAGTAGCAGCATCCGTTTTGTGTGATCGACACGAGGACGAGACAGATTCATCGAATGGAGATTCAGTTAGCAAGAAAGGAATCCAGACCCGGTTTCCTAGAGTCAAATTTTCTCGATTTTTCAAGGAAGATCTCATAGGCTGCATCTATCAGGCCGAGCAATTTTTTAAATATCAAGCGACCCTTGAGGGCGACAAAGTACTATCGACATCCTTCCATTTGGAAGGAGAAGCCCCGGAACGTAATGGAATGGAATGAAACCATTCACAAAGCAGTATGCTGGACCGATTTACTGAATCCATTTGAGTGAAATACGGAGTGAATATGTCGATTTTGACAAGGCCCTCGACAAGTTGAAACAAACAGGCTCGATTCGGGAATATCAAATTAAATTTGGGAGGTTGGCAACACGTGTTCAAGGATGAGCTTGAAAAGGCTCTAGTCCTCGACAAGTTGAAACAAACAGGCTCGATTCGGGAATATCAAATTAAATTTGGGAGGTTGGCAACACGTGTTCAAGGATGAGCTTGAAAAGGCTCTAGTCCAGAGCTTCATTAGAGATGAAAATCTTTTAAGACTACCATTATTCTGGTGGGATTGGGCCCACATGATTATAGGATGATAAGTTGTCAAAGCAGCGACGGGTGGTGCAGCCGGCCAACTCTCCAACGAGTCATACGAGTGAAACAACACTTAGGCCAAGAGTGTAGAAAAAGAGAATAAATAAAAGAAATTAGAGAAGAAATTCTCTGAATATTGTATTGATTGTATGTCGATACACTGTATGGATACAAGTATATATAAAAGAATGAGAGTAATCTAGGGATCTATATTAGGAAAAAAATAACCCAATGGTTATCTACAATCAATTACACAACTAATGATATTTTAGTCAACACTGCTCCGATGTGGGTCCCACAACCCTTGTGTGTTCTAACATAGATCCCACAACACTCCCCCTCAAGCTAGTTAGAAGATGTCAGATGAGGAGTAAAAAGTCGCCCTTCTGAAATATGCAGACGGATAAAGTGACAATCAACTTCAATGTGTTTAGTCCACTTATGAAATACTAGATTAGAGGCAATGTTGATGGCCACCTGATTGTCACAGAACATGACGAGTGAATTGGCAGGAGCAAAGCCCAATTCAGTATGGAATTGTCGAAGCCACAACAATTCAGAAGTAATATCAGTCATGGCACGATATTCAGCCTCAGCACAGGAACGAACAACAACTAATTGCTTCTTGCTTCGCCAGGCAACTAAATGGGAGCCCAAGAAAACACAATAACCAGTAGTAGAGTGGCGATCATCCGGATAGCTAGCCCAATCAGCATCAGAATAATCGTGAGCCGGACAAGTAGGCTGGTGTGCATTGAAAAAACTATGACTCGGATGAGCCTTAATATATATCGAAGAGTGCAGAACATAGCATGAAGGTGAGTGTCCCGTGGTTCATGCATGAATTGGCTGACAACACCAACAACATAAGATAAGTCCGGTCTCATGATGGTGAGATAAATGAGCTTTCGGACAAGTTTCTGATAGAAACTTGGTGTGTCAAGAAAGGTTCCATCAAAGGCAAATAACTTAGTATTCACATCCAACGGAGTATCCACGGGTTTGCAGCTAGAATAGCTAGCTTCCAAGAGGAGATCCAAGGCATACTTTCTCTGAAAGAAATAGAGGCCACGAGAGAGAGAGAATATGACCAAGCAATTCAAATGTTTAGTCAAGGCACTAACATATAACAAATTGAGGGAGAGATTTGGAACATGCAAAACAAAGGGAAGGTCTAAATGAGGAGAGACTGAAACAGTCCATTTCCCAACAATAGCAGTGTCTGAGCCCTTGGCTAATTTAACCTTACCACAAGAAATAGGAGAAAGAGAAAAGAAGAGGGTAGACATACTAGCCATATGGTCAGTAGCACTAGAATCGACAATCCAAGAATGATGAGAGGCATGGTGGGCAGATGATTCAGTACCTGATGTAGAGGAGACAACATTGGAAACCTGAGAGGGCTCAAGGCGCTCCAGTCATTACAATATTAAGTTAAAGTCATGTCGAGTCACAGGGGCACTATCATGAGCCACATCAGAGGAAAAAGCAGTAGGTGCAACGGAGAGATTTGGCTTGCTTAGGTCGCCCATGTAACTTGTAGCAAGAGTCAATGTTGTGGTATTTCATCTTGCAATAGGTGCAAAATCGGGCCCCCTTCTTCCGTGAGCCTTTGGTGTCTTTACGAGGATCAAAAGAAGGATCCTTGCCATGGGAAGCTGGAGGCCCATAAGTCGGAGAAAGAGAGAAAGAATGGGTGGTGACCAGGGTAAAATGTTCAGCCAGCATAGGAGTCATAAAAAGGTGACGCTGATCATCACGAAGTAAGACAGAGTAGAACTCATCTAGAGAGTGACAATGGTCTGAGATAATTCATACATACGGGCGAAGTTATCCCCATCAGAGTTCAGAGTCTTTACAGTGTCCCAGACGGCTTTAGCGGTAGGAAGTGTATAAACAAGATGCCGTACATGAGCTTCCATGAGTGAAGAAGCCAAGCCTGGACCAGAGTGTTATTGGCAGTCTAGGTGGAGAATGTAGAATCAGTCTTTGCTAGTTTGGGGGCAGTACCATCGATATACGAAGAAAGTTGCCTCGCAGTTAAGAACATCGTTGAAGAATCGGACCATTCAAAGTAATTGGTCTCATTTAGTAACACCGTCATGATCTGTCCAATCTGTGGAGAGCCAGAAGAGGACATATCTGGTGAAGAAGCGGGAGATGTAGAAGATGATGCCATGAGGCTGAGGCGAAATCCAAAGCAATGATATATCACAAATATCGACCCAAGGAGAAGATTCCACAGCAAATCTGAAAAGAAGTGTATCATGGACCCCACACTACAGAATCTAGATGAAAAATCCACACCGATATAATTTAGAGGTAGAGGCGAAAGTAGAGGAGGAGAAACCAAATACGGACTGGTCTATTCCTCCCAGATCCTGCAAAAAAGGGACCCAAAACTGGGTACCCAAATGTCTCTGGCAGCAAGAAGAAAGCCCAAAAAGTGGGTCCCACTGTTGATGCAAGGTGGGTAGCCAAGTGCGATGAAAGCACAGGAAGGGGAGATCCTAGGAGGCTTGATGGGAAGCCTGAAATCTGCAAGAGCTAGTAGATCCAAGCAGAAGAGCCCAAAAAACTGGGTTAAGTGCGTCTCTGGCAGCTGCGGAAGAAATGGAGAAAGAGGGACCCACAGTTGACTGAAAACCTAGGTCCACCTAGGGCGGAGATAGGTGGGTCAAAGGCGAATACAGTAGTGTGAATCCAAGATGCAGAGAAGGAGGATCCTGTTGGATCGAAGGGAAAAAACTGAATCTGCTACAGGAAGGAACGACAAATATGTCTTGGAAGAAGGGGGGCAGAAGGCGGGCTTGGTCCTCCAGATAAGTAATCCAACCCTATGGATAGAAAGAGTTTGCAAAAACAGTAGGGTAGATGGGTCCCCACAGGCAAAACCTTCGCCGAAAAGAGAGATCTTCGCCCGAAAAAAGCTGTTGTAGAAAGTGACGCCTAGAAATAGAGAAAAAAAGGTCAGAGCGAACACAAGAACCGTCCTTGGCTGATACCATGTAGACAAATAGAATAAAAAAAAAAATTAGCAATGTTGGCAAACATACGAGTCGCGATTCAACTCTGTTAGTGCCCCGGCTTGCCGAGTCACCTGTTTGTCAATTCTGTGACTTAGGTGAAGCATTGCCTTGAAGAGAGAAGCTCAAAAACTCAAGATCTCAAGCGTTGGTTGAAGTGTGAAGGCTCCTCAAGGGTCGACATCTCTCCATGTTGGTAGAGAGCGGAGCACCGACAACTTCATCAATGTGGGGCTAGCCTGGCAACTTGAGTGTCCCATTCAACCCTCCCGTTCCTTCCAGGTGATGGTGATCGGAGGGAATCAACTGGAATATACAGGGATTTGTAAGAATGTGGCAGTTGCAATCCAAGGCTATCAATTCAACATCGACATGCATCCCATTAATCTAGATGGGTCGAATCTGGTGCTCAACATCCAATGGTTGCAAAGCTCGGGACCGGGGATATGTGAAAAGAAAAACGTATGGAATTTATGGTGTGTGAGAAGACATTGCCTCACAGGTGAGGCCGAAGGAGCAGTGTTCTGGGCTAGCAAGCAGAGCCTAGAGAAACTACTGCAAGCTGATTCGCCTGGGTTGCTTAAGCAGCTCATTTCCAATTCAAGTGACGACGGGATGGGATCTGAACCAAGCCATGAATTTCTTCACCGTTCCATGGAGCTGAACTGTCTTTTGAGGGATTTTGAGGGCGTGTTTTAACAACCCACGTGACTCCCACCTAACCGAACACAAGACCATAAGGTCAGGATTCAACCCAGAGCCTCTCCTACCAATGTTCGACCATACTGGTATCCAAACATTCAAAAGACTGAAATTGAAAGGAGTGTTGCAGAAAAGTGGAATCCGGAATCATACATCACAGCACGAGTCCTTTTTCTTATCAAGCGTTGTTAGTGGAAAAATAGAAATGGATCGTGGAGATTATTGCAGTCTGTTGTATTTTCCATCTTTCTAGTGTAAGCCTTTTACACCCGTCTCATGTACTTTTTCTCAGTATTAATGTAATTTCTTTTGTTACCGCTCAAAAAAAAAAAACTTGCAAAGACTACCAACAGCTCAATTTGTGAATTCCTCACCTAAACCTTGAGGACAAGGTTCATCTTGATGGATTAGAGAATGGCAGGGACTCGATTACTCATGATCAGACTCACCTGAGTCAAGACTCACTCAGAAATAACTCAACTATGGCTTCAGTTTGACTTGAAAGTCCATGGGGATGACCCAGTCCAAGCCGCAAGTTCAGACAAAAGATAGAATCAAGGGATTGTTAATAGCCCAAGAATTTGGGACTGTTGGTTACAAAGATTTGAGTCATTTGAATAAATTAGTTAACTGATTTAATTCAATCAAATGATTTCTTGTTGTTTAGAGTGAAAAATGCTTGTTTTGTAGAACAAATTTGGTGCATCGGGTATATATAACAGAATTGTAATTTGATTAAAATTTCAATAACAAATTTAGAGAAAAGAGAAAATTTCAGGTCGGAACCTCCTCGAATTGGTTCCGTTTGATAGGGAAGCCTATCAACTTATTAATTAGCATCACATGCAACTTATTTATTTTCTTTTTTTTTTTCGTTCTTTAATCTTTCAAAAAAAAAAAATTCAATTTTTTTTTTGAGTAGTAACAAGAAGAAAAATATATTAATAGAGGAAAAAGCATTACATATACATTACAAAAGGTCTAAGAGTCTTAAACCCATCAAAAGACAAAAAAAAAAAAAAGACTCAAGTAATTTGATTTTTTGGATTTAAACATCCTCCAAGGCCAGGTTTTCTGTTTCTCTTCCTTTTATTTAAAAAATTGCAGAAACCTTGCCCTGAATATATTTTTATCTGGATCATCGAAAAGTGCAACTTTCTATGTTGCTAATGGAAACCCCCACATAACTTTTGTCACATTTAGGGGTAGGTTTCATCCCTCAAATATCAGATCTGTGGTGGGGCCAACTGCGAGGCTCTCTTTTGCTAATATTATGGACATCCAGATTGTTGTTTTTATTTTTTTTGTTTTTCTCTAGATTTTTCCGGTTTTCTTTTTCAAGGGGGCTGGTTGTGCAGATTCCTCTGGTTCTTGCAAGTTCTTCACCTGGTTTGGACAGTATTTTCATAGTGTATTTACACTCTTTCTAATTTCTCATTCATTTCTTTGTTTTCATTCTTAGCAAAATACTCACATTGCTTGGATGCTTATTCATTTGTTTGATTTACTTCACTTTCTTGTTCATATTGCTACCCTTATTGCTGATATTTTCTACAATTATTTTTAAAATGCACTCAGATGATAAATCATTGAAAAAAGTAGCCCTCAAAATAACAATACTCCTCCTAGTGGGTGTAACATTCTGATGGTCTAGAGCAATCACATTCTTTCGTGGAGGGAGACAAATGTTGGAATACATTGAATGTAGTCTTCACGAACCATTGAAGGATGCCAAAAACTATAGAGAATGGAGAACCAACAATTGGTTGGTTCTCCCTTGGCCCATTAATTGATGTAGAATCCAAATAATTTAACAACTAAAGATGTTTGGGATGTTGTTTATGAACTTTGTGCTGACTAAAATAATCTATCTAGAATTTACCAATTTCGTCAAGAAACAGCTAATACAAGACAAGGTGACAATTGTTGCCGAGTATTTGATGTAGCATGTGTGGGTCAAGAGGTTTTCCACTAAAGATTAAAGACCCCCCATCTTATCTTATCCTATCCTATCTTATCTTATCATATCCCCTCCTAATCTTATCCTTTTCAAATGCTTGTTTGTGTATAAATACCCCTTTCGGGCTTTGTAAAAAGAACAATTAATTGAATGAATAAAATCTGAGTTCTTTTTTCTAAGTTCTTGTGCTTGAAGTGTTTTGATTTCCTCCCCTTGCGGCAATCGGGGTAGGAGACCCCACGCTCACCCCGAGTATGATTCTAGCGATAAAGAGCCAGAAGACATCACTAGACAATGTGAGCCTCCGCGCACACCAGACCACGTTGATCGAGAGTACTGTGCGAGGATGGACCTACCATCTTTCGACGGTCTACTATACGTCGAAGGCTTTCTCGACTGGCTCTCAGAAGTTGAATGCTTCTTCAATTACATGGAAGTCAACAAGGTGAGAAAAGTAAAGCTTGTAGCCTGCCAACTCAAGGGCAGAGTTTTCGCATGGTGGGAACAGCTACAAGTCGCCCGCAAGCTACAGGAGAAGCACCCTATTAATTCATGGACGCGAATGTGAGAGTTATTATGGACTCGTTTCCTCCCAGCTAATTATGAGCAAGTTCTGTTTGAACAGTACCAGAATTGCAGAAAGGGAAACCGTTCGGTTTGTGACTACGCAAAAAGGTCCTATCACCTATCTGCCAAAGCCAATTTGCCCAAGACTGAGTCCCAACAAGTCTCACGATTCTTATGTCTTCGCATTTCGCTCCGTGACTGCTCCAGGTACCAGCATGTTCACACCTTGAGCGAGGCAATTCAATTAGCCACGATGGTTGAAAGCCAAGTTGATCGCCTGGGGGGGAAGGAATGCACCGGTGGCTAGGCACACCCTACCATCGACTTCTTCGACTCCTGCACCAGCCCCAAGGCGCACTTTTCAGCAAACTATGCCTCCTCGACAGGTTCCACCCGGAACCCACCAGTTGCAACCCCAAAGCTTGTTGTTAGCAAAGATACAAGACGAAACAACCCATACGCCCGACCTATGCTAGGCAAGTGATTTCGTTGCGAAGAACCAGGACACCACTCCAACCAATGCCCTCACCGTCAACTCGTCAACCTCACCACTAATGAAGCTCAGGATGAGGAAGACGAGTACATTGAAGGATGAGTGGAAGATGTTGCTGACAATGATGAGGAGTATGTCGACCATGAAGACGAAGAATCCTCTTTGGTGTTCGCAGATTACTCTACACACCGAAGCAGGATCTCCCATCGCAACGTCACAAAATCTTCAAGACTCGGTGCACTGTCAACGGTAAAGTCTGTGATCTTATCATTGATGGTGGTAGCAGCGAAAATATCGTTTCCCAGTTGATGGTAGACAAGTTGGGCTTGCCGGCCCAGCCACACCCCTCTCCTACTCGATCGGATGGATCAAGGGTGTGGGAGAGACCAGAATAACGAAGCAATGCCTCATTTCCTTCTCCTTTGGTAAGAGATACAAAGATCAGGCCCTCTGCGACGTTGTTGATATGAATGTCTGCCACATGCTCTTGAGCCGCCTGTGGCAGTACAACGTCAATTGCCACTATAGGGGACGTGCAAACACCTTCATCTTCTACAAAGATGGAATGAAGGTCACCTCGGCCCTATGCTGTGAAAAGACCACCGCCCTAGTCAACGACATTGAGCATGAGTCACTTGAAACAGGTGAAGTCGTCGTCCAGGAGCCAGACTCAGGAGTTGTACCAACCCCGCTAGAGGTAACCCTAATTTTGGACAAGTTTCAAAACTTGATGCCAGATGGCTTGCCTCTGACTCGGACATCCAGCATCACATAGATCTTGTCCCTAGAGCCAGCGTGCCAAACCTACCCCACTATAGAATGAGCCCTAAGAAGTTTGACATCTTACAGGGCCAAGTGGAGGACTTGTTGCACAAGGGCTTGATTCGCACCAGTAAGCCCACTTGCCGTTCCAGCATTGTTGACAGCCGTGCTATCAACAAAATCACTGTCAAGTACCGGTTCCCTATCCCTCGCTTGGACGACATACTTGATATGCTTGAAGGAGCCAAAATCTTCTCCAAACTTGATCTCAAATGTAGGTATCACCAAATCCATATCCGACCCAGAGATGAATGGAAGATTGCCTTCAAGACGAAAGAAGGACTTTATGAATGGTTGGTGATGCCGTTTTGGACTCTCCAACGCACCAAGCACATTCATGCAGCTAATGAATCAGGTATTGAAGCCTTTCATTGGGAAATTCGTTGTTGTATACTTCGCGACATTCTCATCTACAATCGATCAAATGAGGATCACCTGCAACATCTACACCAAGTATTCCAGGTACTCAAAGATAATAGTTTATATGTTCATAAAAAAGAAGTGTACTTTTCTTAAAGATAAACTTGTCTTCCAAAGGTACGTTGTCGGATCCTCTAGTATACAAGTCGATGAAGAGAAAGTTCGTGTTATCTGTAAGTGGCCCATTTCCACGAACGGTTGGCAATGTGAGGAGTTTTCATGGCCTCAGAACCTTCTATCGACAGTTTGTGAAGAATTTCAGCAGCATTGCCACTCCTCTCATTGATTATCTGAAGAAGAAACAATTCACGTGGACTGAAGCTACTGAAGAAAGTTTCAACATTAAGGAGAAATTCACCACTGCTCCTATCTTAGCCTTGCCAAGCTTTAACAAGTTGTTCGAGGTAGATAGTGATGCTTCCATAGTTGGCATTGGAGCAGTTTTATCTTAAGAAGGCGGACCAGTAGCTTATCACAGCGAAAAGCTACGCGATGCACATAAGAAATGGTCTACCTATGAGCAGGAGATGAATGTGGTGGTTCAAACTTTGAACATTGGAAGCACTATTTGGTACAACGAGAGTTCATCCTCTACACAGATCATCAAGCTATCAAGTATCTGAATGGTTCAACCACTCCAAACCGCACGCATGTCCGATGGATCACTTTCATTCAAGAGTCCACCTTTGTGCTCAAACATAAGTCCAGACAGCAAAATAAAGTTGCAGATGCCCTAAGCCGGAAAGTCATTCTACTCAACATTGCACGAGGTGAGATAGTTGGTTTTGATTTTCTTAAGGACTTATATCTGAAAGATGAAGATTTTGCAGATGAGTGGAAGCGTCTCCATGAAGAAAATCCTAATGAAGAGGAATTTCAACTCCATGACGGGTTCCACTTTGAGGGTACTCAGTTTTGCATCCCACGAAATTCGCTTCGAGAGCACCTCATACGGGAGTTGCATGGAGGTGGCCTTGGTGGTCACCTTGGAAAATATAAGAGCATTCCACAGGTTGAAGAACGCTACTGAAATTCCTAATGTGCTAGAACATGATTGACCCTAGGAGAGGGAGAGGGGGGGGTGGTGATTCAATCTCAATTCGTTGCTCTTTTTAAAATTAACTGATTGATTAGTTTTAAGCGCAGCTGATATAACAATCAAGTGGGTGTGTGTTAGCAAGAATAATTAAACAATCAACAAGAAGTTAGCTCTAATACCACAATCTCAAGAACACAATATATATAATGGTTCGGTTAACCAACCTAAATCCACTGTTAGGACTAGCTCAACCTTGAGCTATCCCCAAATTCACTATGTGGGGACTTCACCCTCACAAGTAGAGTAGGAATTCCACCAACCACTATGCCAGAGACAACACTCTAGAGTATTTTATAGTGGTTTCGGAGCATATCCCCCTTAATCCACGTTCGGGGCAAAGGTTTAAAAAAAATAGATTTAAAACCACGAAGAACTTGCCTTGTAGCTTTTTCCGTGATGATATATGCTTCTCAAAGATTCACTCAAGGTGTGTTGGCACTCTTTCTTGTAGACGTTGTATAACAATCACAATTTCAGGAAGACTAGGAAACTTGGTTCAAATCCTAGATGATATCTTAACTTCTCCCTCTCTTTCTCTCTCTCACAATCTCAATCAAAGATTGGGTATTTGATTTTTGGGTATAGGCACAAGGAGATGATCATTCCTTAGTGTGTATGATTTTTCTCAGTTCAAGGAAGATAATCAAATGATCATAAAACACTCATATTTATAGAAGAGTCTTAACGGTTTTTCAGACTATCCGGTACCGACAGGTCGGTGTTCGTATTTATTACCGTTCAACCACCCGACCGTTAAGCATTAAATGCACTCCCAACGGTATAATTACTTCCCGGTCGACAGGTCAGTGTCGTCGATGGGTCGACAATTATGGCACCGAGAGGTCGGTCCATACGAGAGGCTCGGTCTGGGTCAATACCATGTTGACAGAGTTTCATGTCCCAAAACTTGTCCCACCTAGAACAACTTGTCGTCCTTTACCGAGGGCTCTATCCTGATTCTCTCGATCGGTCTTTATGTACCGAGATGTCTGTTTCTTCGAGAGCCCACTTGAATTCACATTCCAGAATTCACTAGTCCTTTACCAACGAGTCGTCGACCACGAGGGGTTGTTTAAGTTCATCACCGAGGGATCGGTGCATACGAGACTCTTGGTCAGAGGCTTTCCCAAAATGACAGTTCTCAGATCCAGAACCCATGTCAATTTAGTCGACCAGTCTTTGACCACGATGGGTCGATCTTGTCTCCACCGAGGGGTCGGTGAGAACGACTAGTCGAGCTGACAGTGAAACCAAATACATATTTCCAAGTTGAGTTCCAATTCACCGTCAAGCTTCCTTGCTAAACTTTTTATGATTTAACCATTTGTTCAGCTAAGCCTATGGATAGTCCTCTCTAAGGTGTGGGTTATACCTAAGGTCATCTATGGCCATAATACCTTTTTGTAATTGTCATTACGATGAGCTTTGAACTTGGTGGAGCATGATCTTCTTTCCTGATCATCTTGAGTCTTCAAGCTTCTTGCTAAGTGCTTCTTCCCGAGTCATGGAATTGACAGATAGGGACTCGGCAAAACCGGGGCACTAACTGCTATTATTAGCCACATCTAAAGCGCGATGTTACAAAGTTCGTCCAACGATGCTACACCTGTCAAGCATCGAAGGGTCAAGTGCAAAACAGGGTCTCTACACTCCACTTCCAGTTCCTAATGTCCCGTGCGAGGATCTATCGATGAATTTCATTGTTGGCCTTTCGCGCACACAACGTGGATTCGACTCGGTGTTCATGATTGTAGACAGATTTTCTAAGATGGCTCACTTCGGGGCATGCAAGACGACACCGGATGCCTCTAGTGTTACTCACCTATTCTTTAGAGAGGCTGTTCGTTTGCACGGAGTTCCAAAAACCATCACATCTGATCGTGATACAAACTTTCTCAGTCACTTTTGGCGCACTCTATGGTCACGATACGATACTTCTCTCCAGTTTAGCAGCACATACCATCCACAGATAGATGGGCAAATTGAGGTTGTCAATCGAACACGTGAAAATCCTATTCGCAGTCTTTCCAGTGATCATCTGAAGCAATGGGACTTGGCACCTGCCCAAGCTAAGTTTGCGTACATTAACATGAAAAGTCGATCTAATGGCAAGTTGCCTTTTGAAGTTATTTTGGGAAGGTCACCAACTCACCCAGTGGAACTTGTCAAGTTATCCAAAGTACCAACTGCTAGTCAAGTAGCAGATAGCATGCTCACTCACATGGCAAAATTTCATGAAGTAAACGACATTTAAAGAATACTAATGCGAAATACAAAAAAACTACAGATAAGAACCGACAGTTGAAGGTCTACAAAGAAGGTGACATGGTAATGGTGCATCTACGCAAAGAACGGGTGCCAACAGGTACTTATAACAAGCTGAATTCAAAGAAGATTGAACCCTTCAAAATTCTTCGCAGAATCAACGATAATGCCTACGTGATTGATCTTCCAGACAATTATGGCATATCGAAGATGTTCATCATTCCCCTGAGTCTGCATCATGTTTACAAACTCAAGGACGAGTGAGTCCTTTTCAACCACAGGGGACGCTAATGTAGCATGTGTGGGTCAAGAGGTTTTCCACTAAAGATTAAACACCCCCTTGTAATCCCATCCCACATCTCCATCCCATCTCATCCCACATCTCCATCTCCCTCCCCTCCCCTCCCCTCCCCATTCCATCCCATCCTATCCTATCTTT
The DNA here is from genome assembly GCA_013350335.1 of Chimonanthus salicifolius. Lineage (NCBI taxonomy): Eukaryota > Viridiplantae > Streptophyta > Magnoliopsida > Laurales > Calycanthaceae > Chimonanthus > Chimonanthus salicifolius. Next base: position 4,371 of record JAAGOE010000077.1, on the reverse strand, counting down.
TATCTCATCCCCTCCTATATCTTATCCTTTTCAAATGCTAGTTTGTGTATAAATACCCCTTTGGGACTTTGTGAAAAGAACCATTAATTGAATGAACAAAATTTGAGTTGTTTTTATTAAGTTCTTGTGCTTGAAGTGTTTTTATTTCCTCCCTGGGGTTTTGGTTTCAACGGCATTTGAACAATCCCTTGGAGTTCTTCATCTTCTCCATCGTTGAGAAGGTCGGAATCCACTCTCTCAGCCACCTCTGCTGCTTGGAATACCCAGCCAAGCTCGCCCAATTTCAGATCTGTCGTTGGCGTCCCTATTGCAGGTCCTGCTGCTTCAAATCTAAAGCTTCCATCATTGTTTGGGTTTTCCCCAAAACCATCGCCTCTGTTCCAGTATCCCTTTTAGCCAATGTGTTAGCCGTGCTAACCACTTACATCCTCATTAATTCATCCTTAGCCTAAGTTATCTGTCCTAATCCCTTCAACCCGATCCCCGTTGCGTTTCTATTATATATACTTACGCACCTTATGGCAAGAACTCGACTACATTGAGATCATAAGTCTTGTATGTTCAAAAGATATTGAGATACGGATGAAGTTAGCTGAGTCTCAGCGTACCTATAAATTACTGGCTAGCCTCAAATCCAACCTTAAGTTTCTCCGTGCACAAATCCTTGGACAGCTCATCACACCACCCTTGTCTACCATGTATACAATGCTTCCTTCGAGAGGAGACATTGGTTCCCATGTTTATAGGGCCTTCAACTATGGACAAATCTGCTCGGGCCTCTATTCAATAGATGACTACTACTGCTCCACTCACCCCTCAAGTTAAAATCCCAATCTCCATGAAGGATCCATTCGATAAGGACCAACAAGTAAAGGCCATGGCAAAAAATCGCTTTTGTACTCATTTTAAGAGGGCAACCGTCTGAGTTTTGCTAAAATCGCAGATTGCACGATTCGAAACTCGTCAATCGCACCATCGTGCAATGTTGAAGGAAAAAAAAGAGGGAAAATGAGCAAAAGAGGAAAGACATGCTGTGGATACCTTAGGAAGATCGAAAGTCATCTTTCACATGCCTATTAAAGTCTAAAAAAGGATCGATAAATACATGGCCCTCTTACATGTGTTTCTTTCAAGCAAACAAAGAGAAACCCTTCTTCATCCATCGTGTCTCCTCTGCAAGCTGTGGTGTATGCTCTCTCTGGAAGTCCTTCAAGCCTTCAACAGTTCAAGACATGCTTCTCTCTTTTCTTCTTTTCCTCTTCTCCTCTCGTATTTCGTCGTCCATTTCCTCCTCTTTCCTCTTTCTTCTTCTTCGCAATCCTCTTCTTCGATTTTTTCGTTTCTCTTTCTTCTTCTTCGTTATCCTCTTCTTCGACTTTCTGGTTTTGCTTTCCTCTTCTCTTGTTTTGCATTAGCTTGTTTCATTTTTTTTTTTTTGGCAAACTTAGATACTGTAAGAGTTACAGATATTTTAAGTTAGGTGTTAGGTGTGAGGGTCCTCGTACGTGGACATGGGAAGTGGAAGAGTCATTTCTTCTGTTAACAATCCTTGTGAGGACTGTAATGTGGTTTTTTTTACCATAAACAGTCCTCACACGAGATATAGTTAATTCACGAGATACAGTCATGTGAGGACTATAATGGTTTTAATAAAATGTTAATTTATTGAATATAGTATCTTATCAAAATAAATTAATTTTTTTACTATATTGACTATAAAAATAAGTTTTAATTGAAAAATATTTATATATTTTATTTAAACAAATAGAACTGATAGTGCTCAAGTATTAATTGATTATATTGACTATAAAAATATTTTATTGAGTGGCTCCAAGATTCCTCAAAAGTATCAAGCATAAGGGCCCAATGATACAAAGTAGATCCATGGAAAGCATGTACATGAGAATCTTAGAATAAATCCAACTATTCCATAGAAACTAAAAATCTGTCTAATTTGGAAATAATGAGAGTATCCTGCCTGTTGGACTAAGTGAATTTGGCCCCAAATAAAGGTCAATCCACCAATAATAAATAACAGATGCAATCTGACAACTAGTTCATGATTCTAGTAGATATAAGCTTGTTATGAAGTTTGTTATGAAGTCACAACAAACCTAACGATTCAATATTTTCACACATCACCACTACATAACAAAGACTCAGAGAAGGTACTTTTACATACCAGGAGCATGTTAGATCGCTTATCACGCCTTAGGAAACCTTGTGAAACAAAATATGCTGCCTGTGTAGTTTCGGTGTATTACATGTACAGAAAAAAAAAAAAAATTTGTTTAGGCAGATAAACAATCTGGCTAAAATCTTGAATATGAAAAAAAAATACATACTTGAATGGGTAAAAGAATTTCAAGGAGACCAAATTTCCAAAGTAATCTCAATGAAGCTTCGGCAGACCCAAATGCTAGCATATAATTCATTTCCATGAGTATCCTTCCCTACATTATTTGCAAGAAGAAAAAGGAAAGGTCACAGCATATTTGTCAAGTTCAATAAAAAGATCCATATAACCCAGAGTGGTTGGCCTGATGGTCAAAGAAGCTCCACTCATGAAGGGAGATCTTGGGTTCTATTCACGCTCAACCTCTCCGGGCCACTCCCTATGGGGTTACTCCTCATCACTTGAACCTGGTATGTGTGTTTAGGGAGGTGTACGCATGTCCCAAAGGATTAGCCAGGTAAAGTCTCCTATGGATGAGATGCCTGGACACCTTTGGTCATAAAAACAAAAAGATCCATACCAGGAAAGTATTCAAATACCTTATTAAGATTCGATACTAAGCAAGAGAAGTCTCTCACAGAATGAGCTGTTTCTCTTGTAAACTGAAAGTCTAGACGAGCTGCAATTCTGACAGCACGTAGAATGAGAGCTGCGTAACAAACATTACTGAAATGAGATGCCAAAATCTATGGAGACTTGGATAGAAAGTTAATGGTATACTCCTTAAATTTGCAATGGTTAAATACAAGCTCTCTTTTTTATGCAGGGTTGGCTAGAAATCCTAAATTAATATCTATGCAAATCTACGATGACTTGACCTAGGCTAATCTAAAATGATGATATGAACACATGTATGAAATAAAACTGAGATTATTAACTAGACCACAATAAGCAATTAAAGGTAAGTCAACATGTCCAAACACATCCACCATTATAAACATTCATTTGAGATTCCAAATCACAGTTAATACTCTCGAAGCCCTAATTCTGACCCTAAGGATGCTCAACAAATCAGTCCCATGAAAATGTAACAATTCATTCAGTCAATATTGATAAACCATGCAGATTTTGAATTAATATGGAGGTGAATTGATGTCATTCAGATGTTACACTGCTGTTTGAAGGGATAAAGGCCAGAGGAAAACTAAATAGATAGATTTGGGACTCAAAGAACAATGGGACAGCGCTGTCCCAAGTGTTTTATGACTGTTTAGATTTAAAATGGGGTTCATTAGGGCTGTTTAAGAGAATTTTGAATGTAGGGACTATGGGACAGCAGTATGATGGGCTGTACGGGTTGTAGTTGGATGTAGGAAGGCCAAAAAAGGCTTTTGGACAGCAGCAATGGACAGTTTTGAGATGAACAGCAGCAGTAAATGGGAGTTTTGGGTGTGGCGAAGACAATGGAAGGGAATATGGGGGCTGGCGGAAGTTGGGTAACAGTTAGGAGGGGCGGAAGGCCATGGGTGAGTGTTTGGGTAGCGGCAAAGGGATGGGGTTTTGTGTGGGTAGGCTCCGGCCAAAAAAGAAACAAAAGAGAAGAGGGAAGAAGAAGAAAAAGAAATAGGAAGAGAAGAAGAACAAGAGAGGATAGTAGACTTACTTGTTGGCTTCACACCAAACCCTCAAGGGGAATCCATTGACACCATGCGCATAGGCCAAGCTTTCCTTTTCTTTTTTTCTTTCAGTCCATCGTGTATGCATCCTCCTTACAAAGCTTTTTTAACCAAAAAAACAAAGGGGCCAGCAGCTCCTTGTTGTTTTCCGTCATATAAAGAAAACAAACTAAAGACAAAGCTAAGTAAAAATAAAATAAAATCAAAATCTAATAACATCAACTCCAAATAAAATAAAATAAAATGCTCCCGCATCATTCTCCCCGCCCGAGAAAGAGCTCGACTCTCTCAAAGAAGGCTAATGTAGAACTCTAACGCTCTTAAAGGCTAAACGGCTGAGAGATAGCGCTGATGTACTAGATCTGCAACTAGTATGAATCCAAGCACAAAAAATCGTCTGTCGTCCTCGGTGTCGTCGATAATGATGTCGGTGCAAGTGCCAATACTAATGAGGTTGGCTACCCAAAACAACTCCTCCTGATGTGCGACGGTGACAGCGATGTCTGGATCAAGTCTCTA
>JAAGOE010000076.1:0-49547 GCA_013350335.1 Chimonanthus salicifolius | reverse complement strand
GTTGCCGTAAAACGTATTTTCCGATGTTTTGATTGGCACTATTGATTTGGGCTTATGGTATCCTAAACACACTTCACTCGAATTAGTAAGTTATTCGGATGCGGACTTTGCCGGTTGTAAAATTGATAGAAAAAGCACGAGTGGGACTTGTCACTTCCTTGGACTCTCCCTCATATCTTGGTTCAGTAAAAAGCAAAATTCAGTGGCCTTATCCACAGCTGAAGCAGAATACGTAGCTGCCGGGAGTTGTTGTGCTCAAGTGTTGTACATGAAACAACAATTGGAAGATTTTGGACTTAATTATGATCGCATTCCAATTAGGTGTGACAATACAAGTGCTATAAATTTGTCAAAAAATCCCATACAACACTCTAGAACTAAGCACATTGAAATTAGACACCATTTCATTAGAGACCATGTGCAAAGAGGTGATGTTCAGTTAGAATTTGTAAGCATTGACCATCAATTGGCCGATATTTTTACAAAACCTCTTCCTGAAGATAGATTTTGTACAATCATAAAAGATTTGGGAATGTACCTCAGTAGGGATGTGTGTTGAATATTTTTTTTTTTTAAAAAAAGGGGGGCCAGACACGTTCAGCCGACTGATATTCAAATTTCAGTCGACTGAAATATTCCTATGCACTGGCTATTTTTTTTTTGCCGACTGAATATACCTTTCAGCCGACTGAACCATATGGCTACCCATTTTTCAGCCGACTGAAACTAATTTTCAGTCGACTGATTTTGCCTCTGTTTACTGTCTGCTCTCGGCGCCCTTTTTTCAGTCGACTGAACATAATTTTCAGCCGACTAAACCATGCAGTTACTCATTTTTCAGCCGACTGAAACTCATTTTCAGCCGACTAAGTTTCTCTCTGTTTACTGCCTGCACTCGGCGCCCTTTTTCAGTCGACTGAACATACTTTTCAGCCGACTGAACCCAGTGATTCCTATTTTCAGCCGCCTAAAAATAATTTTCAGCCGACTGAACCCCGCAGTTACTCATTTTCAGCCGACTGAGTTTCTCTCTGATTCACTGTCTGCTCTCGGAGCCCTTTTTCAACCGACTGAACATACGTTTCAGTCGACTGAAACGCGCGGGTAAGTTCTTTTAACCCTCGTTTTTCCTCCTTTTCGTAAAATCCCTTTCCCTCTTCCTCTTTACGACAAAATCCCTTTTCCTATTCCCTCTTTCGCTCGATCTCTCTCTTCTTCCCTGCCTCTTTCCGTTCTTTTTCCCTCCTTCCCCAAATTTTTTTTACCATCCGTTTTTCATTTTTTATTTCGGCTCTCTTCTTCATCTTCCTTCGTTTCCTCCTCCTCAATCTCTACAATGACCCCCAAACGACAGTCCCGTGATCAAGGAAACTGGCTGAACCGAACGACGGTCGAAAAGAATGAGTGACACTCTTCACTTCGTCTCACAAGATGCGAAAAGCGCTTACATTCTTCATTTCATGTTTCGCAAAGTCGTTTTCGGTAAAATAGTTTCTATCTCTTTTTTTGATCAATTTGCAAATCAATTTCCCATACATTTTGACTATCAAGGATGGACCCCTTTTATCGAAATCGTTCGCCCCTCATATCCTACGCTGGTAAAACAATTTTATGCAAATTTTTCTCTCAAAGCAAATCCTTGAATCCTCGTGTTGAATCCTCAGTGAGTGGCACTCCTTTTTCTTCCAACCGAGAGGATTTAGGAACATTATTCAAGCCCCCTCGATGGTCTACAATGTATAAAACTAATACTTGGATTGACGGTTTTGATGCGTAGAGGCTCTCAAATTAATTTGTGAATGCAATGATATTGTTGAACCCTCTTTCAGCCGATTGCATCCCAACTCTCAGTAGAATCCGGCTGATTCATCATATCATTGCCACACTATTCTCTCGGCTGGGTCCTCTAATCATGTCATCTATTTTGATGTTTATCTCATTTTGGGCCTTATTCAACATCACTTAGTTAATCTTCCCTACCTCATCATATGCTTCATGAGAGATTGCCCAAAAGCGCAAGAAGACTCTGCCTTCTGGAAAACTTCTTTCATTCTTATTTGAACATTTCAACGTCCGCTGCCCACGAGACTTAGAAGAAATTGGTGTTGCCAATGATTGCTCATTGGATCATACCCTTAAAAATATGGGGTATAGGCTTGTTGGCGATTCTTGGGAACCCACTCCTGCAAGGTTGAAGAAAATCCAGCCAACTAAGCAAGCGCAGAGGAGCAAGCCTATCATGATCAGGATATCGGCATGCCTGACTCTCCTCCTCCCTCTAGTGGCCCTCTAGCTCCCAATGAGGACATTCAGCGTGTTTTGCTGCCCATTGAATCTCTCCGAATCGACGTTGTAGAATAGGGGTAAATGTCGACCTTCTCCGCACTCAATGTGAGAGTATTCGTGAATTTGTTAAAGATCGACTCGATGCCCTCGCGATGACATGATCGGGTGCATCTTCAATTAAGCCGTCTCATGGCCCATCCTTGGCTTGAGTGACACTTGCCCTCTTCTCTTTTTGATGATGCCATTAGGGGGAGAAATATCAAAGATTGCACTTGAAATTTTGTACATGACCCACTAAGTTCTAACCTTTGTAAAGTCCTTGACTTAATCAAATTTAATGGGTTCATATTACTTGTGCAAATGTTGTTCTTTTATGATTTTTATTTACATATCTCAATATAGTTGAGTAGATTGTGTAATGATGGATATGATGCACTTATGATTGTGTAATGATGGATATGATGCATTATTTTATTTAGAAATACATCCATGAAGAAAGGGGGAGAATACTTATCATTTGAAAAATACCTTGAAGAAAATGGAAAATTTGTTTCTATGCATGAAGTAAGGGGAAGGATCACAAATTGTGTATCCTTTATTTATAATTTGTGTGCAATGGTTTGTCATCATCAAAAAGAGGGAGATTGTTAACCCCAAGGTTTCAACCCAAGAATATATGAGTATTTTGATGACCACAAACCCTTAAAGTGTGATATTTAATATTTCAAATGATATACTCAATGAAACAGGTATCACATTTACAAAGATGAAAGAAGGGCAAGATCATTGAAGATCAATGCAAGAGATCGGATGACTATCAATCTTTGAAGTTCAATGGCAAATGATACAACTATTGAAGATTGAAGATCAAACTTGTGTTCTTAGTTTTGGTCATGAGTGTTAAGAACAAAATGTAAAGTTACTCAATTGTTGAACACCATGGCTCAAGTCACAATCTAGTGGACCCTAGGTAAACCAAGATTTATCTTATGCTTAAGTCCCCAAGACCTATGTGTTTGAAATCACCAAAATGAAGCCAAAACTACACAAAAATCTTTAAGGTCATTTCAATCGGCTGAACTTGAAGTTTCAATCGACTGAATCAATGGATTATGGGGAGACGAGATTTCAGTTGACTGAATCAAGATTTCAGCCAACTGAAATACTGTATTTTCAGTGGGGAGTAATTTCAGTCGACTGAAATGAAGTTTCAGCCGACTGAAATGCTATATGTTCATATGCAGAAATTTCAGCCGACTGAAATTATGTTTCACCGACTGAAAAGCAGAATTTTCATGACTTGCAATTTCAGTCGACTGAATTCTCAGATTCAGCCGACTGAATTATTCACAGATAAACTGTTTGTGTTTCAGGGCATTTTCAGTCGACTGAATATTCACTTCAGTCGACTGAATCGTGAAACGGTAATATTTTTTGAACAATAAATGCTCCCTCCAACGGCCCCCTTGCTTCATTTAATGCTTGGCAACGGTTCTAAATATGACAAAATTATAAAACCAAGCTTCTATGAGTAAATGTGCTGCTGAATCACTTGAAATCAAGAGGAATCCATTGAAATCAAATCTCAAGCATACTCTAGCTCAAAATCCATCTCTTGCAATCTTACCTTGAGCCATTTCAGTTCAACTCTTTGAGTAACTCTTAGAAAACTAGATTTGTAAACATTTCAGAGTTACTCCTAAGCTTTACATTGTAATCTTTTATAATTCCTTGAGAGATAAAGTTTGAAAGGGTTGGTGTAACCCTTGTGAAGGAGACGGGTGTCTTTACCTTCAAGCTGTGTAATAGGTTTCTTCTCCACCCTTGAAGGAGAAGTTTAGTGCATTCAATCCTCAAGTGGTGTACTTGAGGCAAGGACGTAGGCAAGAACACTGAACCTCGTAAAAATCTCGGGTTCAATCTCTCCATCTCTTCTCATCTCCTCTTTTATATGTTGGCATTTATTTACTACTTGTTTGCATCTTATTTTTCTTAAATTGTGAAATTAAAGAAAACCCAAAAGTTTGCATTGACCCAATTCACCCCCCCCTAGGGTCAATTTCTGGGCAACAATCCCTAAACTCTAAACTCTAAACCCAATGACCCGAAAATCCTAAACCCTAAACCCTAAAAACCCTAAACCCAAAACCCTAAACCCTAAAACCCAAAACCCCTAAAGCCTACACCCCTAAAACCCTTAAACCCTAAAACCCTAAACCGTAAACCTTAAGCCGTAAACCCTAAAACCTAAACCCTAAACCCCTAAAACCATAAAACCCTTAACCCTAAACACCGAAAACCCTATAAGCATAAAACCCTAAAACCCTAAACCCCTAAAACACTAAACCCTAAAACCGAAAAACCCTCAAACCCTAAACCCTAAGTCCTAAAACCCTACCTTAAACCCTAAAACTCTAAAACCCAAAATACCCTAAACCCTAAAATCTATACTCTAAACCTATACCCCAAAACACTAAAACCCTAAAACCCAAAAAACCCTAAACCCTAGTCCCTAAAACCTTAAAACCCTAAACCCTAAACCCTAAACCCTAAATCTAAACTCTAAACCCTAAACCCCAAAAACACTAAAACCCCAAAACCCTAAAACCGTAAAATCTAAACCCCAAACCTTAAGCACTAAAACCCTAACCCTAAACCCTAAACACTAAACCCTAACCCTAAACCCTAAAACCTACACCCTAAACCCCCAACCCTAAACCCCTAAAACCATAAGCCCCTAAAATCCTAAACCTTAAACCCTAAACCCTAAAACCCCAAACATTAAACCCTAAACCCTATACCCCTAAAACCCCAAAACCCCAACACCCTAAACCCCTAAATCCTAAACACTAAACCCTAAAACCCAACCTTAAACCCTTAAACCCTAAAACCCTAAACCCTAAACCCTAAAATCTAAACTCCAAGTCGTAAACCCTAAAACACTAAAATCCTAAAACCCTAAAGCCCAAATAACCCTAAACCCTAAACCCTAGCCCCTAAAACCTTAAAACCCAAAACCCTAAACCCTAAACCCTAAAATCTAAACTCTAAACTCTAAACCCTAAAACGCTAAAACCCTAAAATCGTAAAATCAAAACCCTAAACCCTAAACAATAAAATCCTAACCCTAAACCCTAAACCCTAACCCTAAACCCTAAAACCTAAACCCTAAACCCCCAAGGCTAAACCCCTGAAACCCTAAACCTTAAACCCTAAACCCGAAAACCCTAAACATTAAACCTAAACCCTAAACCCCTAAAACCCCAAAGCCCTAAAACCCTAAAACCCTAAACCCCTAAACCATAAACACTAAACCCTAAAACCCTACCTTAAACCCTAAAACCCTATAACCCAAAAAACCGTAAACCCTAAACCTAAAACTCTAAAACCTAAAATCTAAACTCTAAACCCTAAAACCCTAAAACCGTAAAATCTAAAACCTAAACCTAAACCTAAACACTAACATCCTAACTCTAAACCCTAATTCAGAATATCCTAAAACCCTAAAACCCTAAACCCTAAATTCTAAAACCCTAAATCCTAAACCCTGAAACTGTAAACCCTAAACCCTAAAACCATAAAACACTAAACCCTAAACTCTAAACCCTAAACCAAAAACCCTAAACCTTAGAAACCCTAAACGCCTAACACCCTAAACCATAAACCCTAAAACCCTAAACACTAAATCCTAAACCCTAAAACCTAAACCCTAAACTCTAAACCCTTAAACCCAAAATCCTAAACCCTTAAACCCTAAATTCTAAATCCTAAAACCCTAAAACCCGAAAATCCCAAACCCTAAACCCTAAAACCCAAAAACCCTAAACCCTAAACACTAAATCCAAAAATCCTAAACCCTAAACTCTAAACCCCTTAAACCCAAAAACCCAAAAACCCAAAACACTAAATCCAAACTAAAACCCTAAAATCTAAAACCGTAAAGCTTATACCCTAAACCCTAAACATTAAACCCTAAAACTATAAAACCCTAAACCCTAAACCCTAAACCTGAAACACAAAACCCTAAAATCGTAAACCCTAAACCCTAAACCCTAAACCCGAAACACAAAACCCTAAAATCCTAAACCCTAAAACCTAAAACCCTAAATCATAAACCGTAAACCCGAAACCCAAAAACCTAAAAACCCAAAACCCTAAATCCAAAACCCTAAAACCCTAAAACCGAAAACCCTAAACCCTAAAACCCTGAAACCCTAAACCCTAAAACCCTAAATACCAAACCCTAAACCCCGAAAACCCTATAACCCTAAAACCCTAAACCCTTAAAGCACTAAAGCCTAAAGCCGAAAAACCCTCAAACCCTAAACCCTAAATCCTAAAACCCTACCTTAAACCCTAAAATCCCAAAACCCAAAAAACCCTAAACCCTAAACCCTAAACCCTAATACCTTAAAACCCTAAACCCTAAAATCTAAACTCTAAACACTAAACCCAAATATACTAAAACCATTAAATATAAACCCTAAACCCCAAACACTAAAATCCTAACCCTAAACCATAAACACTAAATCCTAACCCAAAACCCTAAAACCTAAAAACCCCAAAACTCTAAACCCTAAATCCTAAAATCCCACCTTAAACCCTAAAACCCTGTAACCCAAAAATCCCTAAACCCAAAATCGTCGCAAACCCTAAACCCTAAAATCTAAACTCTAAACCCTAAAACCCTAAAACCCTAAAATCAAAACCCTAAACCGTAAACACTAAAATCCAAACTCTAAACCCTAATCCCTAAAACCCTAAAATTAAACCCTAAATTCTAAAACCCTAAACCCTAAAACCTAAAACACTAAACCCTAAAACACTAAAGCCTAAACTCTAAACCCTAAACAATAAAAACAGTAAACCCTAAACGCCTAAAACTTTAAAACCCTAAACACTAAACCCTAAACTCAAAACTCTAAACCCTAAAATCCTTAAACCCTACCCTAAACCCTAATACCCAACGTAATGAAGGGAAGATGACATTCATTAAATTACTAAAGTGCTTCGAAATTCATAATGTCCAACGTAAATTCCAAAACATAACAAGTAATCTAAACTTATTACATTTCCAACAAGTGAAGCTACTTCAAATTACATTATCCAAAATAAACATTGGAAAACTAGCTAGACCGCCTTCCCAAGCTCCTCAGCTTGGCTCCCGTCTCGTTCTTCCACTCCGCCATCTCCTGCGTCATCAGCTAGGGTAGAAGTAGGACGTTAGACAACGCGCCCAGTAGGACTCCGAGTAGGGTTAACACATGGATTAGTGATCACAAAACATATGGATAATAATAAAATGAAAACCATAGAATGAATGCAATGCCATGGGTGTCTGATGTCATGTATCCCACCCATTATCCATACCATCATGCTGCCATATCCCCCTTGACGAAAAAACCCTCGTCAAGATATAAACAATCACAAATCATCCCCCTTGACGGCAAAAACCTCGTCAAGATATAAACAGTCACAATTCATCCCCCTTGACGGCAAAACCTCGTCAAGATGTAAACAGCCACAATTTATCCCCCTTGACGGCAAAACCTCGTCAAGGTGTAAACAATCACAATTCATCCCCCTTGACGGTAAAACCTCGTCAAGATGTAAACAGTCACAATTCATCCCCCTTGACGGCAAAACCTCGTCAAGATGTAAACAGTCACAATTCATCCCCCTTGACGGCAAAACCTCGTCAAGGCGTAAACAGTCACAATTCATCCCCCCTGACGGCAAAAGCTCGTCAAGATGTAAACAATCACAAATCATCCCCCTGGACATATCCCTCCCATGCCATGCATGAGATGTAGATGCCATATGCCATGTAATATATGTAACTCATAGTCATAAAACCCATCTTAAAACAATCCCATGATTATCAAAATAAATCAAAGGAAACTCATCACATAATACCAAAATCCAAAATCCATCTTAAAAACAACCACATGATTACCAAAATAAATTAAAGGAAGGTATCACATAATACTAAACCCAAAATCCATCTTAAAACAAACCATATAATTTCCAAAATAATTCAAAGAAACCACCACACAATCCATGGCTTACAAAAACCGACTTGCATCCTTTTACGGATTCGTCCGATAATCTGGCTACCGACACGCGTACCGCTCACAATATCCAATAACTTATTACATTCACATGATTAGCCCATGTTTTTAACCTTTTAAATCCATTAATCACATACTTAAGGTTACCATAATTGCACTTATGTCCATGATCATTTCTCTTGGAGTTCTTGAATTTGGCCATTATTTACAATTTTGCCACTACTCCTTCATATAATTAATTACTCATTTTTATTTCTCCATTCTTAGACCCATGATAGATCCAAAATCTTGGATCCATCAATGATTCATCAACATGTCACAAGATCACTAAAATTCCACCATCTAATTAGCCTAATCCTTATTAATTTAAACACACATATAGTTCCATACTTAACCCATCAATTGTCTCATAAAATTGGGTCAAGGGTTCAAAATACCCCATTCATCAAATCTTCCCATGGGGTTTACTTCATGCATTTAACTACAATGAGTCCATTACCCACTCATTCCCTTTTTCTTCTTTGGCCTACTTATACATTTGAACCCATCATAAGCCCTTCCATGAAGGGGCTTAACTTATACATTTAAATCACCATCCTTAGTCACATTTAAATCCATTTACAACCATCATAAAACCATCATTTTCCATTCATTTTTCCATTACTTCACATACATCATCATTTCACAATTTCACCATTTGATCACCATAGGGTTCGGCCATACACCATGGCCGAACCCATGGTTCATGATCCATCATCCATGGGTGCCCTTTTTGACCATAACACATTTACATTTATTCATGGATTCCATTCTCACAAAACCCTAACATTCCATTAAAAATGTCCAAATTACCTTCCATAATCTCCATTCCTTAAAACCCTAAAAAAAAATCATACATTAGCTACATCTAATCATTAAGCACTTAAAACCCTAAACCATTCTTTTTGAGGTCATTAAAATTATCTTCCATCTCCTATAATTCTCTCATTTAAAACCACTTTACAAAATTCACCACATTCAATTATTTACAACCTCTAAAAATTATAAACATTCTCCATATTTCCATTTTTTTACAAAACCCTAACAAATACAATTCACTTACCATGGGGTTCGGCCATACTACATGGCCGAACCCTATGGCCCTTGATTCCAAAGCATACACATCCATACTTAATTAACTAAATTACATAATGTCCTTCATTCCTTAAAACCCAAAAAAATTCACACCTTAATTACATAACCCTTAATCCATTTATTACTATTTTTTTCTTTCCCTAACCCTAATTTATCCATTAGGGTTTCCTCCACTTTCCATCTTTCAAATTGATGGATTTAAAATCCATGGCATAAAAATCATTTGGCCACCATTAATTTTACAAAATGAATCCCAAATCTTAAACCCTAAAAAATCCAAAATTTCTTGTTTAAGAAAATACTTACAATCCGACGCCTCCTTCGACTTCCGCCACTCCTTCGGACTCCTTGGCCTCCTTTCTCCTTCCTCTTGATCTTTGGTCGGCCAAGATGCTTGATCAATGGTGAAACCCTCCTAACTTAGGATCGGCCAAGGTAGGGTTTGCTTGAGAGAGAGAGAGGAGAAGATGATGAGAGGGAAGATAATAAATCTTGATCTTAGTGTAATGAACTAAGAAATTGCATTTCTTTCTTCTCTCCTTCTCTTCTTTTCTCCTTAATTTTTTTCTTCTTCTTCCTCTTCCTAGTGTGGGACGGCCATGAGAGAGTAAAATGGGGAGAGTGAAATGAGAGTTAGATGGAAGAGATGAGAAAACAAGATAAGCCTATCTCCTTTTGATTGGCTAAGATAAAGCTTACGTTTAATTTCTCCCACCAACCCCTAAGATCTTTTACATGCTTTATGGTCCAAGCACACTAGCCAACGTTTTTTAGTGCTTAAGGATAAGGTGGTTTGGTCTCCCCTCTTTGACCACCTTTTTGGATACGCTTACTTAATTATTTAATTAAATCATTAGGCTAATTAACCCCATTTAGCTTAATTCTACTTAACTTGCCTTCATACACCCATGGTTGACCAATTCAACCATGGTGGCCAGCCCCACCAAACCTTGGGTACACATGCCACCTCACTTGATGAGGTGGAGGTGGGTCCCATTGGACCATGTCACCTTGGTCAACTTCAAATTAACTTAGGTAATTTAGACCCATTCAATTCATTCTAATTGGATCACCATTGGGCCCATGGCCCAATTACATTTTCATCTTACCCATTTACCTTAGGGCTTACATCACCTTGATCCATTGGGTCCCAAATGAGTATTGGACCCAATTTGACCATCCTTGGCCCAATTGACCATCTTTGACCCTTTAAGTAAACTTAAATCCAATCCATAGTCCATTGGGCCCTAGTTGGGCCTTTGTCCATATTTTTGATCCATTCACCATTTATTCCATTAAATTTCCAATTTCCACCATTAAAAATAAATAATAACGCAACATATATTGCTTACAAATTCCGGGCCATTACAATACAATCCTCTTTTAAAATTTTCGTCCCGAAAATTCGAGCGAAGTAGAGGTTCAAAACGTCTCATACAAAGAGCTCCAGATGAGCGACTCTCATCTCTGACTCAAGTTCCCAGGTGGTTTCTTCATTGCCATGTCGTTCCCATACCACCTTGACAAACTGAATGGCACGGTTCCGTAGCACCCTTTGCTCGCTCCCGATTATTCTGACCGGCTTCTCCACATATGTCACATCGCTTTGTACATCGATGTCTTGAACATTCAACACATGTGAAGGATCGAGGTTATACTTCCTTAACATGGACACATGGAATACATCATGTAAAGAGGATAATTGTGGAGGAAGTACTAACTGATAAGCTACTTCCCCCACCCTCTTTAAGATTGGAAACGGCCCCACAAATCTATGTGACAGTTTCCCTTTCTTTCCAAACCTTATGTGCCCCTTCCGTGGTGAGACTTTAAAAAACACCAAGTCTCCCACCTCAAACTCGGGGAACCTTCTCCTCTTGTCGGCGTAATTCTTATGACAGCTCTGTGCAGTGAGTAGGTGTTGTCGTATCTCCTTAATTTGCGTTATAGTCTCTGCAACCAACTCCGGTTCAATCAGCGCAGGCTCACCAGCCTCTGTCCAACGTACTGGCAATCTACACGGCCTACTATATAAGGCCTCAAATGGAGCCATCTGGAGGCTTGCCTGACAACTGTTATTGTAGGAGAACTCCACCAATGGCAAGTGATCCTCCCATCCACCCTTGAAATCCAACATACATGCTCTCAGCATATCCTCCAATATCTGTATTGTCCTCTCCGACTGTCCATCAGTCTGTGGGTGGAATGCTGTGCTGGTCAACACATCGGTCCCCATAGCCGATTGCATACTCTGCCATACCCTGCTAGTGAACCGGCCATCTCTATCGGACACAATAGTCCGGGGCACACCATAGAGTCTGATAATATCTCGAATGTACCGTCGACCCATATTGCATCGTTGCCCCTTGATGACCTGAGTAGCCCTTTTACAAAGTCCATGGCTACATGCTCCCATTTCCACTCTGGCACTGGTAAGGGTTTGAGTAAACCCGGTGGCTTCCGATGTTTCGCCTTAAACTGCCGACAAGTTAGTGCAACGAGCACAAACTCTACCACATCTCTCTTGAGTCCATGCCACCAATAGTGCCTCTTAAGATCATGGTACATCTTGGTGCTGTCCGGATGGGTAGAGAGCTTGGCTTGGTGTGCCTCAACCAATAACTCCCTTCTGCAGCTCTCAGGCACATATGTCCTACCTCGGAATAAAAGACCCTGTTCCGGTCGTAATTCCTATTCTGGTACTACTTCGCTTGCAAATATCTTGGTTCATTTCTCCTCCATTTCTGGGTCTATTCGCCGTTTCCCGTTCAATTGTGTCAAGTACCTCTTAATTACATCAACATCACTCACATCAACCTACGAGTTTCATTATTGCAGAATTTACTCTATCCCACATGTTATCTCTTTTTCTCATGAACCCATTTGTGATCTTATGTAGATTAACTTATTCTATTTCACTTTACCCGTTACCAAGACATTTCCCATATGTACCCATTCAAAACGTTCTTTTGTCTACTCTCTGTGTGAGATAGCCTGCCAGTACAAGCCTACGCTCAAGTCCTTGGCTGATTCCATTTCAACTAGGTTTCTAATTGCACTCTCTTGGAACTCCATGGGCTAACTACAGAGTCAGCGATCACCATTGGGCCCATGGCCTAATTACATTTTCATCTTACCCATTTACCTTAGGGCTTACATCACCTTGATCCATTGGGTCCCAAATGAGTATTGGGCCCAATTTGACCATCCAATTGACCATCTTTGACCCTTTAAGTAAACTTAAATCCAATCCATAGTCCATTGGGCCCTAGTTGGGCCTTTGTCCATATTTTTGATCCATTCACCATTTATTCCATTAAATTTCCAATTTCCACCATTAAAAATAAATAATAACACAACATATATTGACTTACGAATTCCGGGCCCTTACACTTAAACCCTAAACCTTAAACACTAAACCCTAAACCCTCAAACTCTAAACACTAAACCCTAAATCCTAAACCACATACCCTAAACCCTAAATCCTAAACCCACTAAAACCCTAAAAAGCTAACACCCTAAACCCTTTAAACTACCATAAACCCTAAACCCTAAATACTAAACCACCAAAACCACCCTAAACACTAAACCCTAAAACCCTGGAACCCTAAACCCAAAACCCTAAACCCTGAAACCCTCAAACCCTAATCCCTAAAACCCGAAAACCCTAAATCCTTAAACCCTTAACCCCCAAAATCCTAAACCTAAACATTAAACCCTAAAACCGTAAAACCTTAAACTCTAAACCCTAAACTCTAAATCCTAGACTCCTAAAACCGTGAACCCCTAAAACCAAAAACCCTAAAACCCTAAATCTTAAACCCTAAACTCTGAACCCTAAAACCCTAAAACCCGAGAATCCTAAATCCTAAAACCCTAAAGCCCAAAAACCCTAAAACCTAAATCTAAACCGTAAGACCTTAAAACCCAAAAACCCTAAACGCAAAAAACCCTTAAACCCTAATCCCTAAACCCTAAACCCCGAAAACACTAAAACCCAAAAAACCCTAAACCCTAAACCCTAATCCCTAAAAGCTTAAAACCCTAAACCCTAAACCCTAAAATCTAAACTCTAAACCCTAAACCCTAAAACACTAAAACCCTAAAACTGTAAAACTCAACCCTAAACCCTAAACACTAAAATCCTTACCCTAAACCCTAAACCCTAACCCTAAACAATAAAACCTAAACCCTAAACACTAAACCCCTAAAGCCGTAAATCCCTAAAACCCTAAATTCTTAACCCTAAACCCTAAAACCCTAAACATTAAACCCTAAACCCTAAAACCTAAACTCTAACCCTAAACCCTAAACTCTTAATCCTAAAACCAAAACATTAACCCTAAACCCTAAAACCTAAACCATAACCCTAAAACTAAAACCCTAACCCTAACCCTAACACCTAAACCCTAACCCTAAAACCTAAACCCTAATCCTAAAACCTAAACCCTCAACTCTAACCCTAAACCCTAAAACCTAAACCCTAAACTCTAAACCCTCAACCCTAAACCCGTAAACCCCTAAAACCCAAAACCTTAAACCCTAAACACTAAACCCAAAAACCCAAAAACCCTAAAACACACAACCCTAAACTCTAAATCTTAAACCCCTAAAATTGGAAACCCCTAAAACCCTAAACACCAAAAACTCTAATACGTAAACCCAAAAACCCTAAACCCTGAAACCCTTAACCCCCGAAACCCTAAACCCTAAACCCTAAACCCTAAACCCTAAACCCTAAAACCTTAAACCCAAAACCTTAAAACCCTCAAACCTTAAAACCTAAACCTTACAACCCTAAACCCTAAACCCCAAAATCCTAAAATACTAGAACCCTAAATCCTAAATCCTAAATCGGAAACAACTAAAACCCTAAAAACCTAAAGCCCTAAACCCTAAAACTTAAACCCTAAACCCGAAACCCTAAACTCTAAATCCTAAACCCCTAAAACCGTAAACCCTAGAAACCCTAAACCCTAAACCCTAAACCGTAAACCCTAAACCCTAAACCCCGAAGACTCTATAAACCTAAAACCCCGAACCCCTAAAACACTAAACCCTAAAACCGAAAAACCCTCAAACCCTAAACCCTAAATCCTAAAACCCTACCTTAAAACCTAAACCCAAAAAACCCTAAACCCGTAATCCCTAAAAACTTAAAACCCTAAACTCTAAACCCTAAACCCTAAAATCTAAACTCTAAACCCTAAACCCTAAAACACTGAAACCCTAAACCCTAAAACCGAAAAATCTAAACCCTAAACCCTAAACACTAAAATACTAACCTAAACCCTAAACCCCTAAATCCGTAAACCCCTAAAACCCTAAACATTAAACCCTAAATCCTAAAACCCTAAACCCAAAACCCATAAAATCCTAAAACCCTAAAACCCTCAACCCCTGAAACCTTAAACCCTAAAACCGAAAAACCCCAAAACCCTAAACCCTAAATCCCAAAACCCTACCTTAAACCCTAAAACCCTATAACCCAAAAAACCCTAAACCCTAAAATCTAAAACTAAACCATAAAATGCTAAAACCCTAAAACCGTAAAATCTAAACCCTAAACTGTAAACACTAAAATTCAACCTCCAAACCCGAATTCCCAAAACCCAAAAACCCTAAAACCCTAAACCTTAAATTCTAAAACCCTAAACCCTAACCCTGAAACCGTAAAACCATAAACCCTAAAGCGTAAAACAGTAAAACCCTAAAACCCTAAACGCTAAACCCTAAAGCCTAAAACGATAAACCCTAAACTCAAAACCCAAAACCCAAAACCCTAAAACCCTAAACCATAAAATCTTAAAACCCAAAACCCCTAAAACCCTAAACGCTATTCCCCTTGACGGCAAAGCACTCTTCAAGGTAACATCAACACAAGTATCCCCCTGTCATATCCCTCCCATGCCATGCATGAGATGTAGATGCCATATGCCATGTAATATATGTAAATCATAGTCATAAAACCCATCTTAAAACAATCCCATGATTATCAAAATAAATCAAAGGAAACTCATCACATAATACCAAAATCCAAACCCATCTTAAAAACAACCCATATAATTTCCAATATAATTCAAAGAAACCATCACTCAATCCATGGCTTACAAAAAGGTAGGAATCCTGCCAAATACCGACTAGCGTTCTTCCTTTCGTTTCCGCCCGATAGACCCAGTTGCCGATCCGTGTACCGCTTACGATGTTCGGTACCTTATTACATACACATAATCAGTCCACATTTTACTATTTCTAAGCCCATTAGTCATTTCCAAGTCCATATGAAAAATCGGTCACTATTTAGGTTTTGTGGGTCCCACTTAATCCATTACATATTTTAATTTCATGAGTCTAAAAATCAGCCTCCTAGGCTTTATTTAACCATACATAAACTTATTATTTAATGCCCCTAAGTCCATGGTCCTCTCCCATGGAGTTCTTGAATTTGGCCATTAATTATGGTTTTGCCACTACCTCTTCTCCATGGTTAATCAATCATTCACCCTTGCCTAACTAACTTCCTAATTGATTATAAACTTGGATCCCTAACTTAGGTCCATTAATGACCCATTCAATTATGTCACATGACCATTAAAATTAGCCATTTTATTAATCTAATCCCTATTAATTAATCACATACATACATCCCTCCTTAGCCCATAAAAATGACTTACAATTAAATCATCCTTCTTAGGCACATTCTTGGGTCCATAATTGACCCATCACCCATATCACAAGATCACTTACATCAGCCATTTAATTTTAACCTAAAGTCCATTTATTTAAACATATACCTACACATTAGTCTTAGGCCAAAATGATCTACCATTGGTTCATTAACAATCAACCCCTTTTAACTTAACCAAATTCCCATTTTCCTTGGTCTTTGATTACACATTAGATTCATCATTAGTCCCTCTATTGAGAGAACCTAAACCCTACATTTGATTCATCATTCCTTAATCACATTTCCATCCCAATAATCAACATTAGGTTCACTTTGTCCATCAATTTCCTCCATTGATTTCCATATCCCTAAACTCATGATCATCTCCCATGGAGTTCTTCATTTTAGCCATTATTTACCATTTTTGCCACTACTCCTTTACATGATTAATCACTCATTCATTCATGCCTACTTAAGC
This sequence comes from Chimonanthus salicifolius, assembly GCA_013350335.1. NCBI lineage: Eukaryota > Viridiplantae > Streptophyta > Magnoliopsida > Laurales > Calycanthaceae > Chimonanthus > Chimonanthus salicifolius. The sequence continues at coordinate 32,911 of JAAGOE010000076.1, read as the reverse complement.
CCATAATTGATCATTAATTCAATCCCTTAATGACCCATTTAATCATGACATAACATCATTAAAATTAGCCCTTTAATTCACCTAACCCTTATTCATTCAAACCCATCCAAAACCCCATACTTAACCCTTTAAATGGTTCATACAATGGGTCATGGTTTCAAAATATCCAATTCATCAAATCTTCCCATGGGGTTTACCTTATGCATTTAAACCACATTGAGTCCATTATCCATTCATGCCCTTTGGAGGCCATAAACATCATTCACATTTCCAATTTAACCCACCAAAAGGCTAACAATTGGGCCATGGGTTCGGCCATACACCATGGCCGAACCCATGGTGTCCTTTTCCCATTTTTTTCTTTGGCCTATTTACACATTTGCACCCATCACAAGCCCTTCCATGAAGGGTTTAATTTATATTCTTAAATCATCATTCTTAATCACATTCAAGTCCATAAACCTAGCCATATTCCCATTACAACTAATAACATTGGGTCCCTTTTGGTCCATCAACACCACCCACATTTCCCATTTATTTTTCCATAATTCACAACCATTAATCCACCATTGGATCACCATAGGGTTCATTATCCATTCATGCCTTTTTAAGGCCACCAAATCATTCACATCATTCATAAACTCCCTTATAATTCTTTTAAAATTTGCAACATTTAATCATTAAGCACTTAAAATTCTAAACCATTCTCCATGCTTCCATTCTTAATTAATTTAAATTACACAGTGTCCTCCATTCCTTAAAACCCTAAGAAAATCACACATTACCTTCCAATTCCACATAATTCCATGCTTAATAACTTAATTACATTACATTCCTTAATCCATTTATTTTTCCTTAAACTAACCCTAATTTACCCATGAGGGTTTTGTCCACTTTCCATCCTTCAAATTGATGGATTTAAAATCCATGGCATAAAATCATTTGGCCACCATTAATTTTACAAAATGTATCCCAAATCTTAAACCCTAAAAATCCAAAATTTCTTGTTTAAGAAAATACTTACAATCCGATGCCTCCTCCGACTTTTGCCACTCCCGTCGGCTTCCTTAGCCTCCTTTCTTCCTCTCCTTGTTTGATCGGCTAGGATACTTGATCAATGGTGAAACCCTCCAAACTTAGGATCGGCCAAGGTAGGGTTTGCTTGAGAGAGGGAGAGAGAGAGATGGTGAGAAATAAGATCCCAACCTTTGATCTTGGAGTGATGGCCCTTTACTTAAACTTTTTTCTTCTCTTCTTAGCTTTCTTTTCTTCTTTCCTCCATGGTTTCTTTTCTTCTTTCTTCTCCTAGTGTGGGACGGCAATGGGAGTACATGAGAGGGAGAGAGTGAAAGACTTGATAGAAAAGATGGAGACAATGGGATAAGGCTTATCTTATTTGATTACTTTAACTTACACTTTAGCATTAAAAACTCCCAACCACCCCACATGAGATATTTCTCATGCTTTATGGTGGTGGTTGGGATAACCACCACCCTACGTTGGTGTTAAAAAAATAAGATGGCTTTTGGTCTTCTTTGACCATTTGATCACCTTTTGTTTATTTTATTTAATTAATCAACTAGATAATTACTTAGGTTTATTTATTTCCTACTTAATTTAATTCCATTAAATTCCCTCTAAGAAATCCACCCATGGTTGACCAAATCAACCATGGTGGCCGACCCCACCAATTCTTGGTCCACACGCCACCTCACTTGGTGAGGTGGAGGTGGGTCCCAATTGGCCACATCACCTTGGTCTAATTCCATCACCAACTTAGGTGATTTAGCTTTAACTAATTCCATTCCAACCAATTGGATCCTCATTGGGCCCATGGTCCAATTACATTTATCCATACCCATTTATCTTAGAGCGTACATTATCTTGATCCATTGGGTCCCAAATGGGTATTGGGCCAAATTTGACCATCCTTGGCCCAATTGACCACCACTGACCCTTTAAGTAAACTTAAATCCAATCCATAACCCATTGGGCCCTAGTTGGGCCTTTGTCCATATTTTGGTCCATTTACCATTTATTCCATCAAATTTCCCATTTCCACCATTAAAAATAAATAATAACCACATATTTATTGATTTAAAAATTTCAGGCCATTACAAAAACCCTACTAAACGCTAAAAATATAAAACCCTAAAGCCTAAAGCCGAATCTCTAAAACCCTAAAATCCTAAACCCTAAACCCTAAACCCTAACCCTAAAACTATAAAACCCTAAAACTCTAAATCCCAAAACCCTAACGCTAAACACTAAAACCCTAAACCCTAACCCGAAACCTTAAACCCTAAACCCTAAAACACTAAACCCTAAATCCTAAACCCTGAACCCTAAACCCTAAACCCTAAAATCCTAAACCCAAAAACCCTAAAACTCTAAAACGCTCAATCCCAAAACCCCTAAAACCCTAAAACCTAAACCCTAAAACCTTAAACCCCTCCATAAACCCTAAAACCATAAAATCCTAAAACCCTAAACCCTAAAACCAGCTAAACCGTAAAACACTAAAACCCTAAACCCTAAACCATAAACTGTGAAAACCTAAAACCCTAAGAAACTAAACCCTATACCCTAAACCTAAACCCTAAGTCCTAAACACTAAACCCTAAAACCCTGAAAGCGTAAACCCTAAACCCTAAAACACTAAACCCCCAAAAGCCTAAAAGCCTAAACCCTAAATCCTAATACCCTTGAAACCATAAACCCTAAAACCTAAACCCTAAACCCTAAACCCTAAACCCTAAACTCCTAAACCCCCTAAATCGTAAACCCCAAACCCTAAATTTAAAACCACTAAACCCTAAAACCCAAAAACCTAAACCTTAAACCCTAAAGCCAAGAACCCTAAAACCCTAAACCCTACACCCCAAACTAAAACCGAAAACCCCTAAAACCCAAAAACCTAAATACTAAAACCCTAAAACCCTAATCTAAACCCAAAAACCGTAAATCTATACCCTAAAACCCTAAACTGCTAAAACCCAAAACCCAAAACCCAAAAACCCTAAAACTGAAAACCCTAAACCCTAAACCCTAAAACCTTAAAACACAAAACCCTAAACTCTAAAACCCTAAACGCTAAACCATAAATCTTGAACCACTAAAACCCAAAAACCCTACCCAAAACCAAAAACTGTAAATCTATACCCTAAAACCCTAAACCGCTAAAACCCTAAAACCCTAAAACCGTAAACCCTAAACCCCAAACCCTAAAACCCTAAAACACAAAACCCTAAACCCTAAAGCCAAAAACCCTAAACACTAAACCATAAATCCTAAACCCCTAAAACCCTTAAAACCTAAAACCTTAAACCCAAAAACCCTAAAACCCTAAACCCTAAAGCCTCAAGCCTAAATCCTAACCCTAAACCCTAAACCCTAAATCGTCAACCCCTAAAACCCTAAACCCCCAAAACCCTAAACCCCTAAACCCTAAACCCAAAACCCTAAACCAAAACCCTTAACCCTAAAACCCTAAAATCTAAAACACAAAATCCTAAACCCTAAAACCCTAAAACCTTAAAACCCCTAACACCCTAAACCCTAAAACCCTAAAACCTTAAACCCTAAATACCTAGAACCCAAAAATCCTAAACCCTAAAACCCTAAAACCTAAACCCTCAACCCTAAAACCTAAAGCCTCAATCCTAAACCCCAAACCCTAAACCCTAAACACTCAACCCTCAACCCCCCGTTGCGCATTAGCGCATCCGTTTTCTTGCTGGTAGCCAGTCTTTACTTGACTCGGCCCAAGCCCGGAACTCCCATGCCTTTCTTGGTCGGACCAACCCAACCAGCGATTTCCGACAAGTCTTTCTGAATTTGGAGAGCAAGAAGCGGAACAAAAAGAATGATTTTTATGGATAACCAATCCATTTTCAAATATAGTTGGGAGACTTTCCCCAAGAAATGGGTACATAAAATGGAAAGATCGGAACATGGGAATAACTCTGATACCAATACGGACTACCTAATTCAATTGTTGTGCTTTCTAAAATTTCATACCTATACACGGGTTCAAGTTTCGATCGATATTTGCGGAGTTGATCATCCCTCTCGAAAATGAAGATTTGAAGTGGTCCATAATTTACTGAGTACTCGGTATAACTCACGCATTCGTGTACAAACCAGTGTAGACGAAGTAACACGAATATCTCCGGTAGTCAGTCCATTTCCATCAGCCGGCTGGTGGGAGCGAGAAGTATGGGATATGTCTAGTGTTTCTTCCATCAATCATCCGGATCTACGCCGTATATCAACAGATCATGGTTTCGAGGGTCATCCATTACGAAAAGACCTTCCTCTGAGTGGATATGTGGAAGTGCGCTATGATGATCCAGAGAAACGTGTGGTTTCTAAACCCATTGAGATGACCCAAGAATTTCGCTATTTCGATTCTGCTAGTCCTTGGGAACAGCGTAGCGACGGATAATTCAGAATCAGAATAGGTCCAGTCCAGGGGACAAATCAATAGGAAATGCTATTTGCTTCGTAAGAATAACAATTCACTTCTATGAAATGAAAGAGTTTCACGGGAATTGTCTTGATCGTCGGATATCATAATAGGAAGAAGTGTTCTCGAACGATTTCCTGCAATTCTTCCCAGTATGGAATGAGTCAAGAATCATGCTACAAGTCTCGATCTATATGAAGCGCACTGGGTTTTTTGTCTTTCTTTCGGTTTCATTGATAGCAGAAGAGTACGCGCGCTAGCGCGCTAGCCAGCAAGCAGCTTCAAAAGGTGAGCGCTCTTATTGAGAGAGGCGATACGGCAGCCGTATCTTGCTGGATGAAAAGCAGCAAGCAAAGCTTGAAAAGCGAAGCGAGCCCTTACTAGATAGGGAAAGCCGTTGCGCCTCTCTCAATAAGACGCCCCTACCCCTAAAAGAGTAAGGTAAGGAGTTTTGAAGCTCCCTCAGAAGCGAAGGACAAAGTCTGTAAGGAGGAGTTTTTTCTAACCGTAGAGTCGTAAGCCAAGGAACTAGTCGAACACGACAGCCGTGACACTCGTGCTTCTCTAAAGGAAGCACTTCGTTCCACTAACTGAAGGAAACCTAAGGGATAAGGTTAGGTTACTAGTTCTATCCTGAAGAAAGGAAGAGATCATTAACTGAGAGTTAGCTCATCAAGTCAGGCAGGGTATTCTCCATTCCTCAGTTTAGGAAGTCCTTGACTTGGCTAGCATTAGTGGGCGAAGCATGGTATTCATCTAGTCAGGCTCGGGAGAGGTAGGTATTAGAGGAGGTATTCTCGGTTTAGGAAATCTGATCTACTCTAACCGGCCCTCTTAAGTCAGTTCGAAGCAAGATATCAGTTATTAGGACACTAAACCTGCCTTAACTTACTTATAGAGGAATAAGGAAGCTATAGTCGACAGTCTTTAAGAAGAGGAGATTCTAACCAGAAATGAGTCGAACAGTCCCCCCTAGCCCCCAAAGGGGGAACAGAACACCAACAACATGAAAGCGTTCCTCCCCTGACTCTAATGCCCCTTATGGAAGGGTACCTTCTCTCCACTCGCCTTAAAGCAAAGCACCTAAAGGCAGACATAAGGAAGCATTAGTAGAGGCCATAAAGAAAAGAAGGAAAGAAAGAGGTACTTACAACAAGAAAGTAGGTCAGAAAGAGAGGTGTTCTCCTTTATCCGTCCTTACTAGCGGATATTACTCTAGCCGGAACTGGCGAAGTAAGTATGAAAAGCTAAAGGCAGGAAGAAAAGACAAGGTATTTATAACCAGAAAGTGAGTCATACACGACAGCCGTTTCACTCCTACTAACCATATTTGTGAAAAAAGAAGACGAGATCGAGCGCTTCAATGAATAACGGCTATCCGTAAAGTAGGGGGCTATCCAAAATACCTGGTGGAAGAAAAGAGTCTCTTTTGATAGTGCGTCTCCTAAAGAAAACCTTGTTGCATGATTTGACACTATGGAGTAGTAGCAAACTGTGACTCTAGCCGGCTGCTCTACTAAAGGAATTTCGCTTTCTATGCTTTTTCCACATAAAAGAGATGGACAGTTTTCCAATCTACCTGGGTGGCAAGAGCTTAACACATCGGTCTTCCGACTTTAACTACGTGGCTAGGCCCGCATCGTCCCCGTCGTCTGATTCGGCTGATATAGATTCTTATTCAATAGAGGCAGGCCTAGCAGCGCGCATGGTCTAACCCAGACGCGGGGTAGAGTAAATTAGACTACCCAAATGCTCCGTCCCCCTAAAACCCTAAAGCCCTAAACCCTAAACCAAAACCCTTAACCCCAAAACCCTAAACCCTAAAACCAAAAGCCTCAAGCCTAAACCCTAAACCCTCAACCCCTAAAACCCCTAAAACCCTAAACCCTAAACCCTAAACCCAAAACCCTAAACCAAAACCCTTAACCCTAAAACCCTAAAACCTAAAACCCTAAATCCTAAACCCTAAAACACTAAACCCTTAAAACCCCTAAAACCCTAAACCCTAAGATCCTAAAACCCGAAAACCCTAAACCCTAAACCCTAGAACCCTAAAATCCTAAACCCTAAACCCTAAACCCTAAACCTTAAACCCCAAATCCTAAACCTAAAACCCTAAACCCTAAACCCTAAACACTAAACCCTAAACCTAAACCGTAAACCCCTAAAACCCAAATTCCTAAACCCTAAACCCTAAACTGTAAACTCCTAAAACCCTAAAACCCAAAACCCTAAACCCTAAAACACTAAATACTAAATCCTAAACCCTAAGCCCTAAACCCTAAAACCCCTCCCAAAGCCCTAAGACCCTGAAACTTTAAACCCTAAAACCCTACTAAACCCTAAACCCTAATCACTAAAACCCTAAAATCCTTAACTCTAAACCCTAAACCCTTAACCGTAAACCCAAAACCATAAAACTATAAAGCCATAAAAACCTAAAACCCTAAACCCAAAAACCCTAAAACCCTAAATGCTAAAACACTAAGCCCTAAACCTTGAACCCTGAACCCTAAACCCTAAAACCCTGAACCCTAAAACCCTAAAACTCTAAAACCCTAAATCCCTAACCCCCTAAAACCTTAAACCCTAAAACCCAAAAAGCCTAAAACCTAAACCCCAAAACTGTAAACCCCTCCCTAAACCCTAAAACCCTAAAACCCTAAACCCTAAACTCTAAACCCTAAACCCTAAAACCCCAAACCTAAACCCTAAATCGTAAAACCCTAAAATCTTATAACACTAAAACCCTAAAACCTAAACCCTAAACCCAAAACCCTAAACCATAAACCCTCAACCGTAAAACCTAAAACCATAAAACCCTAAACCCTAGACCCTAAAACACTAAATACTAAATCCTAAACCCTAAGCCCTAAACCCTAAAACCCCTCCCAAAGCCCTAAAGCCCTGAAACTTTAAACCCTAAAACCCACAACCCTAAACCCTAATCACTAAAACCCTAAAATCCTTAACTCTAAACCCTATACCCTTAACCGTAAACCCAAAACCATAAAACCATAAAGCCATAAAACCCTAAAACCCTAAACCCAAAAACCCTAAAACCCTAAATGCTAAAATACTAAACCCTAAACCTTGAACCCTAAAACCCTGAACCCTAAAACCCTAAAACTCTAAAACCCTAAATCCCTAACCCCCTAAAACCCTAAACCCTAAAACCGTAAAACCCAAAAAGCCTAAAACCTAAACCCTAAAACTGTAAACCCCTCCCAAAACCCTAAAACCCTAAACCCTAAACCCTAAAACCCCAAACCTAAACCCTAAATCGTAAAACCCTAAAATCCTATAACACAAAAACCCTAAAACCTAAACCCTAAACCCTAAACCCAAAACCCTAAACCATAAACCCTCAACCATAAAACCCTAAAACCCTAAACCCTAAACCCTAAACCCTAAAGCCAAAAGCCCTAAAAACCCTATAACCCTAAAACCTTATACCCTAAACACTAAAAACCTAAAACCCTAAAGCCCGAAACCCTAAACCCTAAAACACTAAACCCTAAATCCTCAAACCCTAAAATCCTAAAACCCTAAACCCTAAAACCAATTAAACTGTCAAACCCTAAAATCCCAAAACCTAAACCCTAAACCCTAATCTCTAAAACCATAAAACCCTAAAGTCCTAAACCCTAAACCCGAAAACCCTAAATCTTAATCCTGAAAACCCTAAATCCTAAGCCGAAAACCCAAAACCCTAAACCCTAAACCCTAACATTAAAACCCTCAACCCCTAAAACTACAAAACCTTAAACCCCTAAACCCTAAACCCGAAAACCGTAAACCCTAAAACTGTAAAACCTCAACCCTAAAACCGTAAACCCCTACCTAAACCCTAAACCCTAAGCCCTAAAACCTTACTAAATGCTAAAAACATAAAACCCTAAACCCTAAACCCTAATCTCTAAAACCCTAAAATCCTAAAATCCTAAACCCTAAACCCTAAACCCTAAAACTGTAAAAGCCCAAAACCCTAAATCCTAGAACCCTAACCCTAAACACTAAACCTAAACCCTAAACCCTAACCCTAAAACCTAAACCCTAAATGCAAACTTTAAAAGCCTAAAACCCTAAACCTTGAACCCTAAAACCCTAAACCCCTAAACCCTAAAACTTAAACCCCTAAAACCCTAAACCCTAAACACTAAACCCTAAGCCCTAAAACACTAAACCTAAATACTAAACCCCGAACCCTAAACCCTAAAACTCTAAAACTAAACCGTAAAACCATCAATCCCTCCCAAAACCCTAAAACTCTGAAACCCTAAAACTCTGAAACCCTAAAACTAAAACCCTAAAACCATACAACCCTAAACCCTAAATCCTAATCTCTAAAACCCTAAAATCCTAAACCCTAAACCCTGAACCCTTAACTGTAAATCAACCCTAAACCCTAAAACCCTAAACCCTAAAACCCTAAAACCCTAAAACCTAAACCCAAAACCCTAAACCCTAAAACATTAAACCCTAAAACATTAAACCCTAAATCCTAAACCCTGAACCTTAAACCCTAAAACCCTAAAACATTAAACCCTAAATCCTAAACCCTGAACCTTAAACCCTAAAGCCCTAAACCCTAAAATCTAAACCCTAAAACTATAACCCCTCCCTAAACCCTAAAACCCTGAAACCCTAAACCCTAAACCCTAAACCCTAAACCCTAAGCCCTAAAACACTAAACCCTAAATCCTAAACCCCGAACCCTAAACCCTAAACCCTAAAACCGTAAAAGTCTAAAAGTTTAAAACCATGAGTCCCTAAACCACTAAAGCCCTAAACCCTTAAACCCTAAAACCCTAAAACCCAAACCGTAAAACCGACAACCCCTCCTAAAATCCTAAAACCCTGAAACCTTAGAACCCTACTAAACACTAAAACCCTAAAACCCTAAACCCTAGACCCTAATCTCTAAAGCCCTAGAATCCTAAACCCTAAACCCTAAAACCATAAAACCCTAAAACCCTAAAACCCTAAAGCCAAAACCCTAAACCCTAAAGCCAAAACCCTAAACCCTAAATCCTAATCCCTGAACCCTAAACCCTAAAACCCTAGACCCTAAGACCCTAAAACTCTAAAACCCTAAATCCCTAACCCCCTAAAAACCTAAACCCTAAAACCCTAAAACCCTAAAACCCTAAAACCTAAACCCTAAAACTATAAACCCCTCCCTAAACCCTAAAACCCTAAGCCCTAAACCCTAAACCCTAAAACCCCAAACCTAAACCCAAAACCGCAAAACCCTAAAATCCTGTAACACTAAAACTCTAAAACCAAAACCTTAAACCCAAAATCCTAAACCATAAACCCTCAACCGTAAAACACTAAAACCCTAAATCCCTAACCCCCTAAAATCCTAAAACCCTAAAACCTAAACCCTAAAACTATAAACGCCTCCCTAAACCCTAAAACCCTAAGCCCTAAACCCTAAACCCTAAAACCCCAAACCTAAACCCAAAACCGCAAAACCCTAAAATCATATAACACTAAAACTCTAAAACCTAAACCCTAAACCCAAAATCCTAAACCATAAAGCCTCAACCGTAAAACCCTAAAACTCTAAACCCTAAACCCTCAAGCCAAAAACCATAAAACCCTATAACCCTAAAACCCTATACCCTAAACCCTAAAAACCTAAAACCCTAAAGCCCTAAACCCTAAACCCTAAAACACTAAACTCTAAACCCTAAACCCAAAACCGTAAAACCCTAATCCCTAAAATCCTAAAACCCTAATGTAACGCCCGCACCTTTTCACCAAAAATCAGAGTCTATTTTTTTTTTTTTTTGAAGAAGAAGAATGGCAAAGGGCGTGGACGTCACGACGCGAGTTAAGTCCGAGCTTTTTAAAGCTCGGCCCTTAACTGGCCAAACCTACGTGTGCGTGGAACGAAGTTCACAGAGAACGGGTCACACGTAGAAGTAAGCATCGGGGAACATTTAAACCAAGTGCGGAAAATTACAATAGAGACTAACCTACAAATTCTTAGATAGTAGAGAAGTTACATTCATTCAATCACCAAACATCCTCAAAATCATAATATCCAAAGTAATTTCCAAAACATAGCAAGTAATCTAAATTATTACATTTCCAACAAGTTAAGCTACTTCAAATTACATTATCCAAAGTAAACATTAGTAAACTGTCTAGCCCGTCTTCCCAATCTCCTCAGTTTGGCTCCCGTCTCGTCCTTCGCTTCAGGCATCTCCTGTGTCATCAGCTAGGCTAGAAGTAGGGCGTTAGACAACGCGCCCAGTAGGAAACTCTAAACCCTAAAACCCTAAACCCTAAATGCCTAAAACCCTAAAACCCTAAACACTAAACCCTAAACCCTAAACCCTAAACTCTAAACCCTAAGCCCTAAACTCTATACCCTAAAAACCTTGAACGCTTAAAACCCTAAAACTAAACCCTAAACCCTAAACTATAAAATCTAAACTCTAAATCCTAAACTATAAAATCTAAACTCTAAACCCTAAATGCAAAAACACTAAAACCCTAAAACCCTAAAATCGTAAAATCTAAACCCTAAACCCTAAACACTAAAATCCTAAACACTAAAATCCTAAACCTAAACCCTAAACACTAAACCCGAACCCTAAACTCTAAAACCTAAACCCTAAACCCTAAACCCTCAACCTTAAACCCCTAAAACAGTAAACCCCTAAAACCCTAAACCCTAAGCTCTAAACCCTAACCCTAAACTCTAAACCCTAAACCCTCAACTCTTAACCCCTAAAACCCTAAACCCTAAACTGTAAACCCTAAACCCAAAAAACCTAAGCCCTAAACATTAAACCCTAAACACTAAACCCCTAAAACCCTAAAACCCTAAAACCGTAAACCCCTAAAACCGTAAACCCTAAACCCTAAAACCCTAAACCCTAAACCCTAAACCCTAAACCCTAAACCCTAAAACCCTAAAACCATAAACCTTAAACCATAAACCCTAAAACCCTCAAATGCTAAAACACTAAAAGCCTAAACCTAAATGCTAAACCGCAAATCACTAAAACCCCAAAAACCTAAAACCCTAAACGTAACCCATAAACCCTAAATCCTAAACTACTAAAACCGTAAACTCGTAAAACCCTAAAACCCTAAACCCTAAACCCTAAAACCGTAAAATCTAAACCCTAAAACCGTAAAACCCTAAAACACTAAACCCTAAACACTAAACCCTAAAACGTATACTCTAAACCCTAAAACCCTAAACCCTAAATGCCTAAAACCCTAAAACCCTAAACACTAAACCCTAAACCCTAAACTCCAAACCCTAAGCCCTAAACTCTATACCCTAAAAACCCTGAACGCCTAAAACCCGAAAACCCTAAACACTAAACCCAAAACCCTAAAACCCTAAAACTAAACCCTAAACCCTAAGCCCTAAACACTAAAACCTTAAAACCCTAAACCCTAAACCCTAAAGTCTAAATTCTAAACCCTAAACCCTAAAACACTAAAACCCTAAAACCATAAAAATTAAACCCTAAACCCAAAACACCAAAATCCTAACCCTAAACCCTAAACACTAAACCCTAACCCAATACCCTTAAACCTAAACCCTAAACCCTAAATCCTCAACCCTAAACCCCTAAAACCGTAAACCCCGAAAACCCTAAACCCTTAAGCCTAAACCCTAAACCCTTAAACCTAGACATTAAACCCTAAACCCTAAAACCTAAACCCTTACTCTAAACCCTAAACCCTAAACCTTAACCCTAAACCCTAACCCTAAACCCTGAAACCTAAACCCTAACCCTAAACCCTAAAACCGAAACCCTAAACCGTCAACCCTAACCCCCTAAACCCGTAAAACCCTAAAACCCTAAATCCTAAACCCTAAAGCCCTAAAATCCTAAACCATAAACCCTAAAACCATAAACCCGAAAACACTAAACCCTAAATCCTAAAACCCTAAAACAAGAAACCCTAAACCCTAAACCCCAAACCCTAATCCCTAAACCCAAACACCCTAAACCCTAAATCCTAAACCGTAAAACCCTAAAACCCAAAAACCCTAAAGCCAAAACCCTAAACCCCTAAAACCCTTAAACCCTAAAACCCTAAACCCCAAACCCCAAACCCTAAAACGTAAACCATAAACTCCTAAAGTCCTAAAACCCTAAACCCTAAACCCCGAAAACCCTTAAACCCTAAAACCCTAAAACCCTAATCCCCTAAAACCCTAAACCCTAAAATCGAAAAACCCTCAAACCCTAAACCCTTAATCCTTAAACCCTACCTGAAACCCTAAAACTCTAAAACCCAAAAAACCCGAAACCCTAAACCCTAAACCCTAAAATCTTAAAACCCTAAACCCTAAACCCTATACCATAAAATCTAAACTCTACACCCTGAACGCAAAACAATAAAACCCTAAAACCGTAAAATCTAAACCCTAAACCCTAAACACTAAAATCCTAACCCCAAACCCTAAAGACTAAATCCTAACCCTGAACTCTAAAACCTAAACCCTAAACCCTAAACCCCTAAAACCGTAAACCCCTAAAACCCTAAACCCTAAACACTAAACCCTAAACCCCTAAAACCCTAAACCCTAAACACTAAACTCTAAAACCTAAACCCTAACTCTAAACCCTAAACCCTAACCCTAATACCTAGACCCTAAAACCTAACCCTATAACCTAAACCCTAAACCCTAAACCCTAAACCCTAAAACCGTAAAAATTAAACCCTAAACCCTAAATACTAAACTCCTAACCCTAAACCCTAAACACAATACCCTAACCCTAAACCCAAAAAACCCTAAACCCTAAACCCTCAACCCTAAATCCTAAACCCTCAAACCTAAACCCTAAACCCAAAACTCTAAACCCTAAAACCCCAAACGCCTAAAACCCTAAAACCCTAAACACAAAACCCAAAACCATAAAACCCTAAACCCTAAACCCTAAACCCCAAACCCTAAACCCTAAACCCTAAACCCTAAACCCTAAGCCCTAAGCCCTAAACCCTAAATCACTCTAAATGCTAAAATCTAAACTCTACACCCTAAACCCTAAAACACTAAAACCCTAAAACCGTAAAAATTAAACCCTAAACCCTAAATACTAAACTCCTAACCCTAAACCCTAAACACAATACCCTAACCCTAAACCCAAAAAACCCTAAACCCTAAACCCTCAACCCTAAATCCTAAACCCTCAAACCTAAACCCTAAACCCAAAACTCTAAACCCTAAAACCCCAAACGCCTAAAACCCTAAAACCCTAAACACAAAACCCAAAACCATAAAACCCTAAACCCTAAACCCTAAACCCCAAACCATAAACCCTAAACCCTAAACCCTAAGCCCTAAACCCTAAATCCTAAACATTAAAACCTTAAAACTCTAAACCCTAAACCCTAAAATCTAAACCCTAAAACCCTAAATCCGAAAAAATTAAACCCTAAACACTCAAATCCAAACCCTAAACCCTAAACACTAAACCCTAACCCTAAACCACAAAACGTAAACCCTAAACCCTGAACCCTCAAACCTAAACCCCTAAAACCCTAAACCCTTAACCCTAAACCCTAAACCCTAAAACCCTAAACATTAAACCCTAAACCCTAAAACCTACACCTAACCCTAAACCCTAAACCCTAACCCTAAAACCTAAACTTTAACCCTAAAACCTAAACCGTAACCCTAACCCTAAACCTTAAAACCTAAACCCTAAACCTAAACCCTAAAACCTAAACCCAAAACCCTCAACCCAAAACCCCTAAACCCGTAAAACCCAAAAACCCGAAAACCTAAAAACACTAAAATCATAAAAACATAAACACTAAACCCTAAACCCTAAAACCATAAAACCCGAAAATTCTAAATCCTAAAACCCAAAAACCCAAAAACCCTAAACCCTAAACCCTAAAAGCCAAACCCAAAACCCTAAACTCTAAAACCCTAAAACCCAAACACCCTAAACCCTAAATCCTAAACCCCAAAACCCAAAAACCCAAAAACCGTAAAGCCGAAATCCTAAACCCCTAAAACCTTTAACCCAAAACCCTAAACCCTAAACCCCAAACCCAAAAACGTAAACTCCTAAAGCCCTAAAACCCTAAATCCTAAACCCCGAAAACCCTTAAACCCTAAAACCCTAAAACCCAAAACCCAAAACCCAAAACCCTAAAACTGAAAACCCTCAAACTCTAAATCCTTAATCCTTACACCCTACCCTAAACCCTAAACCCTAAAATCGAAAAACCCTAAACCCTAAAACCCTAAACCCTATGTGTCCTCTTGTCCCATCCTTTGGTCAAAAAGGATGTGGCCCTTGTTCTCTCTCTCCGTCTATATAAGGAGAAGAGTTTTATGTTGATATACAAGTTTTGATAGAAGTAGTAAGTCTGGAAGAAGCTCAAGTGTGCTGGAGCTCAAGTGTCTTGTAAAAGTTTGTAAGTTCTTATGTTTTAATAAAATCTCTTATGCCTGATAGATTATCTTTGTTAAAGCGTTCTATTAGTTGTGTTAAGCACTTAAATATATTAGCTAATATTATTAAGAGAATTGATCGTGATTTATAAGAATACATTTTTGTTGCAACTCGTAGACTTCTTCAATTTCGTAGAAGTACTCTCATTGAATTATAGATCAATGCAACTATGTTATTTCCGTATTCAGAGACAATTGGAAATGTTAGGAAGAATTTGAGATTGTTTTGATTACAGATTTTCTTTAGAGTTTATTATTTCCTTAAGTAATTTTCACTTTGTGAAGTGCTATGAAAAGTTAGAGGTCCGATGCCTCCCTTGATGCGTAGTAAGTCCCGTTGTTGCCGCAGAAAGGCGTTTGAGGCAGTAAAACGTTGTCAAGCCACTATTTTTCCTATAGCTCACAAAATGGAGAAAACAAAAGGAAAGAAAAAACTTTTTAAAAACCTATTCAGATCATTTCTAAATCCTCCTAATAAATTTGCTGTTTTTTCATCCTCTTATCAAACTGTTATGTCTAGTTTTATGCATCCTAGTTTAGGTAATGATAAAAAATTGAAAAAACCAAAAATACTGAAGAAATCGTCTTTGAAAACTTTGATCAAGCCATATCAAACTGGAAAATGCCATCCATGCCTATAACTGAAGTTTATAGTAATGGAACTTTTGAAGAACAAAATGATTGCCATAACAAAACTGTAGAAAAAATTTCCTTATCTGGAGGAAAACAGACCATCAAGCTTTTGGACAGAAAAGTCCTTGAACAAATTAAATCAAAATACAACTACCTTCATATATGATTAATTCAGGTAGCAATTAAACCATTGTTCCGATTAGGATTAAATGCCTCTGTTTGTGTCTATGTTAGAGATCAAAGACACAGTGAATTTGATGATTCTCTATTTGCTATGGTAGAATCAAGCTTATGTCATGGTGCTGCCTATTTCAACTGTCTTCCAAATACTACAGTTGATCTATTTGATGAAGACATTCTTGAATGTGCAAACCTTGGATTTCAGAGTAAAGGATTAAAGATGAGTCCAAAGAGTAAACCCTTTGCCATTATTTATATAGTATTCTATAAATCGATGATGTCAATTTTTCCAATGATTGCCTATGAAGATAAGGTTGAAAGAGAAAAGACAGTTCTTTTGGAAACAAATTTTAATAGTAATGTTTTTATTCCAAAAGTAATTAGTTGGGATGACGTAATCCTCCCAGGAAATTGGGAAATTGAAGATGTAACACCAAGAGTGAATGAAATCACTGATGACCTTCAAAGTATAGTCAAATTGCCAAATGGTAATGCGAAAATAAACTTTAGGAAAAAGTTTGAAAAAGCCAGAAAAAGTTTCGCTGGATATGAAACAAGAAAAAATCTTAGGCTTGAAGAAGTAAGATACTAATGAAAGAAATAGTGAAAAGGAAGAAATTGAGCAAAAAACTTATAAAAATCTTGATACTGGTATAAGTCACCCTGTTTATAAAAGATAAAATTCAACAGGAACTTTTGTGCCTTTTGAAGATGATTATGCTCATTTTAATCCCATAATTAGGATAATTAGAATTAATAATCCTAAAGAAGATGAATCAGATGAATTCCAAATAGATAAGGCTTATTTGAGAAAAACCCTTAAAGAACATCTTGTAAGGGATTGGTTCTTTAAGAATTTCGATAAAGATGAAAAAGATAAAATGAGAACCATATGGTATCAGCAGATGAAAGAAGAGCGAAGAAATATAAAGTTCTATGATTGGTTTTTTACCTATTTCAAAAAAGGAAAGAGTCATGAAAAAACCAAGAATCAAATCAGTGTTATTGGAAAAACCGCAAGAAGTTGGAAAACTGCAGATGAAAAGAAAATCGAAAGATCACACCCTCCATGGAAAGTTTTAGATATCTCAAAGGAAGATGCTGTGATAAAAAATTTTGCTAGTCCTGTTAAAGATAGTTCTACCTTAAAGAATGCTGAAGAATTAAAGATTCAAGATATAGGTCAGGAATTAGGTCATATAATTGAACAAAATAGTTATACTAATATTTGCCTATTGACCTTAGGAGAACAGACAGAAAGAATTGAAAGGACTATCAAGTTAAGTCCTGCTCTTGATGTATCTAAACCTATCAGGAAATACAATGAAGAAATCCATGAAGAACCACCTATAAATCCTGTATATGTTCCTAGATCATTACCTTCAAGTATTATCCTTAATAAAGGACCTTTTAAAATGACTGAAGAAATGCAGAAAGAATTAACCACAAGATTGGATCATTTGTTGCTTAAGGATAAAAATCCTAAAACTTTTAGTATTGCAAGAATCTCTGCAGCAGAAAATACCCTGATTAGTCGTTTGAAGAAATGGAATCCTCAAGCTGAGTTACCTAGAACAAAGAATTATTACTCTAGGCCAACTCTTGTTGATTTGCAAATAGAAGAAACTCCTTATTAGATGGATATCCAATATTCCGGAAATACTTTGTATGAATGAAATTTAGATGGTTTAGCAGAATATCAAATCATTTAAATGGTTCATAGTATTCTGATCTATGCTAATGCCTGTGAAGTCAGAGGAAATACTCCAAAGAATGTTTTCCTTATGATAACAACCTCATTCAATGGAATCTTAAGAGGTTGGTGGCATTATGGATTAACCAAAAGAACAACGTAGAGAAATTGAAAATGCTGTTAAAACAGATGATTTAGGTTGAACCATATACAAGCATAAAACTACTGGAAATTTAGTTGATCCATCCATCAAAATAGAAGTAGCTGGAACAAGTCAGTCACAAATCCCAGATAATTTCACCACCATACCAGATTGTGTTAATGTATTGTTGTTATGCATTCTTAATGAATTTACTGGTGGCTTAAATATTATGAGAGAGAAGAATAGAAAACAATTACATCGTCTTAGGTGTATGATTTTGTTTGATTTCAAATGGTATAAAGATGTTTTCTTGGCGAAAGTGTATCAGTTAACTAATTGTAACTCTAAGATTTGGAAAGAAAAATTTATCTCAGGTTAACCTCCCTTATTTGCTGAAAAAGTTCGAAATTCAATTAGAGAAGAAATGAATGGAACCGTAAATTTGGATTTACTGACTTATGGAGGTATTGTTCAACGGATTAACAAAGTAGGATTAGCCATATGTACTGATTTCAAAATTAATCGACAAATGAAGAAATTGAGAAAATACACTGGTCAAAAAGAATTAAGAGATTTTTATTACCAGTTTGGTTTAGATTAAGTTGTTGAATTTGAGAAAGCCCTCTAGATCTAGATTCTCTCCTATTCAAAAAAAGAGAGATTTCGACAAAAAAATGAAGAAAAATAAATTTAAAAATAAATTAAGAGAGAGTTTCCCTTTCAAAAGAAAACCTAAAGGATCGCCTAGTAGGAAGAAATCTAGAGAAAAGTTCCTACTTGCTACAAATGTGGAGAAAAAGGGCATTATGAGACTAAATGTTATAATAAAATCCTAAAAAGAAGATAAATGAAATAATTCATCAAGAATCTGAAGTTCCTGATGAAGACGAAAATGTTCTGGATTCTAGCAAAGAAGAAGATATTACGAGTCACTTTGAAGAATCAAGATCCTCTAATGAAGACATACAATTAGGAAATAAATCTCATATCCAAATCTTGAAAGAATTTCAAACTTGTCCTTGTGATTCTGATCATAGTGAAGACGAATGTTCAATAGACTCCTCAGATAATCTTGGTCTTCGTATTAAGGGTCTTTCTGCCCCATAAGAATTATTACTTGAAATGGTTGATAATATCCCTGATCTAGAGAAAAAAGTTCAATTTTTGAACCAAATTTCAGAACTGGGGGAGGAAAAAAGTTCAATTCTTGTCCAGTCCAGTTGGTTCACTTTGTCCAGTTCGTCCTGTTCGTCCAGCTTGACTAGTTTTTCCAGTTAGTCCACTTTGTCCTGCTTGTCCACTTTGACAAATTTGTCCAGCTTGTCTAGTTTGTCAAGTTCATCCAGTTTGTCCAATTTGTCTAGTTTGTCCAGTTTATCTAATTTGTCCAGTCCAGTTTGTCCACTTTGTTCAGTTGGTACAGTTTGTCCTCTTCGTCCAGCTTGACGAGTTTTTCCAATTTGTCCACTTTGTATAGTTCGTCCACTTATTCTTGTTTGTCCACTTCGACAGTTTGTCCACTTTGTCCGGTTCGTTTAGTTTAACTAGTTTTTTCCACTTTGTCCACTTTGTTCAGTTGGGCCAGTTTGTCCTGTTCGACCAGTTTGAGTAGTTTTTCCAGTTTGTCCACTTTGTACACTTCTTCCACTTTGTGTTGATTGTCCACTTTGACAAATTTGTCCACTTCTTCCAATTTGGTCAGTTTGTCCACTTTGTCCAACCTAAAACCCTACATCCTAAACCGTAAACCCTAAACCCCTAAAACCCTAAAATCCTAAAACCCTAAACCCTAAACCTAAGCCCAAAAGACAAAAACCCTATAACCCGAAAGCCCAAAACCACTAAACCCTAAACCCTAAAACCCTAAAATCGAAACCCTAAAACCCAAAAATCCTAAATCCTAAAACCCTACCCTAAACCCTAAACCCTAAAATCTAAGCCCTAAACCCTAAAACGCTAAACCCTAAACCCTAAACCCTAAAACCCTAAACCCCTAAAACCCTAAGTCCCTAAAACCCTAAAACCATAAAACCCTAAACCTATACCCTAAAACCCTAAACCTTAAAACCTTAAAACCAAAACCCTAAACCCTAAACCCTAAAACCCTAAGCCCTAAACTCTAAACCCTAAACCCTAAAACCCTAAAGTCCTAAAACCCTAAACCCTAAATCCTAAACCCTAACCCTAACCCCTGAAACCCTAAACCCCTAAAACCCCAAAACACTAAACCCCAAAAACCCTAAACCCCTAAAACCCTAAACCCTAAACCCCTAAAACCCTAAACCGCCAAAAACCTAAACCCTAAACCCTAAACACCTAAAACCCTAAACACTAAACCCTAAAACCCTAAAACCCTAAATCCTAAAACTTTAAAACCCTAAAACCCTAAACCCTAAACCCCTAAACCGCCAAAACCTTAAACCCTAAAACCCTAAACCCCTAAAATCCTAAACGCTAAACACTAAACTATAAAACCCTAAACCCTAAAACAATAAAATCCTAAAACCCTAAACCCTAAAACCCGACAACCCTAAACCCTAAATCCTAAACCCTAAACCACTAAAACAATAAAAACCTGAAACCCTAAACCCTAAACCCCACAACCAAAACTCTAAACCCTAAACCCTAAACACCTAAAACCCTAAACATTAAACACTAAACTCTAAACCGTAAAACCCTAAACCCTAAACCCTAAACCCTAAAACCCTAAAACCCTAAACCCCTAAAACCCTAAACCCTCAACCCTAAAACCCTAAAACCCTAAACCCTCAACCCTAAAACCCTAAAACCCTAAACCCTAAATCCTAAACCACTAAAACCCTAAAAACCTACAACCTTAAACCCTAAAACCTAAACCCTAAGCCCTAAAATACTAAAACCTTCAACTGAAAAACCCTAAACCCTAAACCCTAAATACCCTAAACACTCAATCCCAAAACCTAAACCCTAAACCTAAAACCCAAAACCCTAAACCCTAAATTGTAAACCCTAACCCTAAACCCTAAACCCTGAAGCCTAAACCCAAAAACCTAAACCCTAAATCCTAAACCCTAAACCCTAAACCCTAAGCCCTAAACCCAAAAACCTATTCCCTCAACCCTAAACCCTTATCCCTAAACTCTGAAAACTAAAACACTAAACCCAAAATCCATAAACCCTAAAACCCAAAATCCATAAATTCTAAACAATAAAAGCCTCAACTTAAACCCTAAACCCTAAAACCCCAAAATACTAAAACCCTCAAACCCTAAACCCTAAATCCTAAACCCTAAACACTAATCCCTAAACCCTAAACCCTAAACCCTAAACCCAAACCGTAAAACGTTAAAACCTAAACCCTAAAGCTTAAACCTTAAAGCCAAAAACCCAAAAACCCGATAACCCTAAAACCCTAAACCCTTAACATTAAAGCCCTAAAACCTAAATCCTAAAACCCAAAAACCCTAAAATCCTAAACCCTATAACCCTAAGACCCTAAACCCTTAACACTAAAACCCTAAAACCTAAATCTTAAAACCCAAAAACCCTAAAATCCTAAACCCTAAACCCTAAAGCCTAAAGCCTAAAGCCTAAACCCTTAACCCTAAACTCTAAAACCCAAAACCCTAAACCGTAAACCCTGAACCCTAAACCATAAACCCTAAATCCTAAAATCCTAAAACCCTAAATCCTAAACCCAAATACACTAAACCTAAACCCTAAACCCTAATAGCCTAAAAACCTAAAACACTAAACCTAAACCCGAAAACCCAAACCGTAAACCGTAAACCCTAAACCATAAACCCTAAACTGTAAAACTGTAAAATCCTAAAACCCTAAAACCTAAACCCTAAATCCTAAACCCAAAACCCCTGAAACACTAAAACCCTAAAACCCTAAACCCTAAACCCTAAACCCTAAACCCTAAACCCAAAACCCAAAACCCTAAACCGTAAAACCCGAAAACTCTAAACCCTAAACCCTAAACCTTAAAGCCAATATCCCTAAAACCAACCCTAAAACCCTTAACCCCCAAACCCTTAACACTAAAACCCTATAACCTAAATCCTAAAATCCGAAAACCCTAAAACCCTAAATCCTAAACCCTAAAGACTAAAGTCTAAACCCTTAACCCTAAACTCTAAAACCTAAAACCCTAAACCCTAAACCCTAAACCCTAAACTGTAAACCGTAAACCCCAAACCCTAAACCCTAAATCCTAAAACCCTAAAATCCTAAACCCTAAAACCCTAAACCCAAACCCTAAACCCTAAAACCCTAAAATCCTAAAACATTAAAACCCTAAACACTAAATCCTAAACCTAAAACCCCTAAAACCCTAAACATTAAAACCCTAAACCCTAAAACCTAAACCCTAAACCCTAAACCATAAACCCTAAACCGTAAAGACCTATAACCGTAAACCCTAAAACCCTAAAACCCTAAACATTAAAACCCTAAACCCTAAAACCTAAACCCTAAAACCTAAACCCTAAACCATAAACCGTAAACTGTAAAGACCTATAACCGTAAACCCTAAAACCCAAAAACCCTAAACGTAAAACTCTAAACCCAAAACACTAAACAATAAACCCTAAACCCTAAACCCCTAAAACCCTTAAAACCTAAACCCTAAACCCTAAACCCAAAAACCCTAAACCCTAAACCCAAAAAGCCAAAAACACTAAAACCCCCTACCCAAAACTCTAAATCCAAAGCCCTAAACCACTAAAACGCTAAAACCCTTAAAACCTAAAACCCTAAACCCGTACCCTAAAACCCTAAACTCTAAACCAAAAACCCCAAACCATAACCCCTAAACCACTAAAACCGTGAAAACCTAAAACCCTAAATCTATACCCCAAAATCTAAAACCCTAAACCCTAAAACCCTAAAACCCTAAATCCTAAACCCAAAACCATACACCCTAAACCGTAAACCCTAAACCCTAAAAATTAAACCCTAAACTATAAACCCTAAACCCTAAACCCTAAAGCCCTAAACCCTAAAACCCAAAAACCCTAAAACCCGAAATACCTAAACCCCTAAAACCCGAAACCCTAAACCCTCAAACCTAAACCCTAAAGCCTTAAACCCTCCCTAAACTATAAAACCCCAAAACCCTAAACCCTAAAACCAACTAAATGCTAAAACCCTACAACCCTAAAACACTAAACCCTAAACCGTAATCTCTAAAACCCTAAAACCCTAAAACCGGAAACCCTAATCCCTAAACCTTAAAACCCTGAAATCCTGAAACCTTAAACCCTATACCTTAAACCCTAAACCCTAAAACCCTAAAATCCTGAAACCTTAAACACTAAACCCGAAAACCCTAAACCCCTAAAACCCTAAACCCTAAACCCCAACTCCTAATACCTTAAACACTTTACCCTAAAACCCTAAAATCTTAAAACGCTAAACCCTAAACCCAAAACACTAAACCCCAAAACCCCTAAAACCCTAAACCATAAACCCTAGACCCTAAATCCTAAACCCTAAACCCTAACCCAAAACCACTAAACCCTAATACCCTAAAACCATAAACCCTAAACCCTAAAGGCAAGAACCCTAAAACCCTAAAACCCCAAACCCTAAACCCTAAAACCCTAAACCTAAACCCTAAACCCTAAAACACTAAAATCCTATAACACTAAAACCCTAAATCCAAAACCCAAAACCAAATCCTAAAGCCCAAAACCATAAACCCTACACCCTAAACCCTAACTATAAACCCTCAACCGTAAAACCCTAAAACCCTATACCCTAAATCCTAAAACCCTAATACCCTAAAGCCCTAAATCCTAGCCGTAAACCCTAAAACCATAAAACCTTAAACCCCTCTCTAAACCCTAAAATACTAAAATCCTAAACCCTCAACCCTAAAACCAACTAAACCGTAAAACCCTAAAACCCTAAAACCCTAAACCCCAATCTCTAAAACCCTAAACCCTAATACCCTTAAGCCCTAAAGACTAGCCCTAAACCCTACAACCAAAATTCTAAACCTAAACCCCTAAAATCCTAAACCCTAAACCCTAAACCCCAAACTCCAAAACCCTAAAACCTAAAACCCTAAATCCTTAAACCCCTAAAACCCTAAACCCTAAAACCCTAAATACTAAACCCTAAAACCTTAAACCCCTCTCTAAACCCTAAAACACTAAAATCCTAAAACCCTAAACCTTAAAACCAACTAAACCGTAAAACCCTAAAACCCTAAAACCCTAAACCCTAATCTCTAAAAGCCTAAAACCCCGAAACCCTAAACCCTAAACCCTAAACCACAAGCGTAAAACACTAAAACCCTGAGACCCTAAACCCTAAACCCTAAACCTTAAAGCCAATATCCCTAAAACCAACCCTAAAACCCTTAACCCCCAAACCCTTAACACTAAAACCCTATAACCTAAATCCTAAAATCCGAAAACCCTAAAACCCTAAATCCTAAACCCTAAAGACTAAAGTCTAAACCCTTAACCCTAAACTCTAAAACCTAAAACCCTAAACCCTAAACCCTAAACTGTAAACCGTAAACCCCAAACCCTAAACCCTAAATCCTAAAACCCTAAAATCCTAAACCCTAAAACCCTAAACCCAAACCCTAACCCTAAAACCCTAAAATCCTAAAACATTAAAACCCTAAACACTAAATCCTAAACCTAAAACCCCTAAAACCCTAAACATTAAAACCCTAAACCCTAAAACCTAAACCCTAAACCCTAAACCATAAACCCTAAACCGTAAAGACCTATAACCATAAACCCTAAAACCCTAAAACCCTAAACATTAAAACCCTAAACCCTAAAACCTAAACCCTAAAACCTAAACCCTAAACCATAAACCGTAAACTGTAAAGACCTATAACCGTAAACCCTAAAACCCAAAAACCCTAAACGTAAAACTCTAAACCCAAAACACTAAACAATAAACCCTAAACCCTAAACCCCTAAAACCCTTAAAACTTAAACCCTAAACCCTAAACCCAAAAACCCTAAACCCTAAACCCAAAAAGCCAAAAACACTAAAACCCCCTACCCAAAACTCTAAATCCAAAGCCCTAAACCACTAAAACGCTAAAACCCTTAAAACCTAAAACCTAAACCCGTACCCTAAAACCCTAAACTCTAGACCAAAAACCCCAATCCATAACCCCTAAACCACTAAAACCGTGAAAACCTAAAACCCTAAATCTATACCCCAAAACCTAAAACCCTAAATCCTAAAACCCTAAAACCCTAAATCCTAAACCCAAAACCATACACCCTAAACCGTAAACCCTAAACCCTAAAAATTAAACCCTAAACTATAAACCCTAAACCCTAAACCCTAAAACCCTAAACCCTAAAACCCAAAAACCCTAAAACCCGAAATACCTAAACCCCTAAAACCCGAAACCCTAAACCCTCAAACCTAAACCCTAAAGCCTTAAACCCTCCCTAAACTATAAAACCCCAAAACCCTAAACCCTAAAACCAACTAAACGCTAAAACCCTACAACCCTAAAACACTAAACCCTAAACCGTAATCTCTAAAACCCTAAAACCCTAAAACCGGAAACCCTAATCCCTAAACCTTAAAACCCTGAAATCCTGAAACCTTAAACCCTATACCTTAAACCCTAAACCCTAAAACCCTAAAATCCTGAAACCTTAAACACTAAACCCGAAAACCCTAAACCCCTAAAACCCTAAACCCTAAACCCTAACTCCTAATACCTTAAACACTTTACCCTAAAACCCTAAAATCTTAAAACCCTAAACCCTAAACCCAAAACGCTAAACCCCAAAACCCCTAAAACCCTAAACCATAAACCCTAGACCCTAAATCCTAAACCCTAAACCCTAACCCAAAACCACTAAACCCTAATACCCTAAAACCATAAACCCTAAACCCTAAAGGCAAGAACCCTAAAACCCTAAAACCCCAAACCCTAAACCCTAAAACCCTAAACCTAAACCCTAAACCCTAAAACACTAAAATCCTATAACACTAAAACCCTAAATCCAAAACCCAAAACCAAATCCTAAAGCCTAAAACCATAAACCCTACACCTAAACCCTAACTATAAACCCTCAACCGTAAAACCCTAAAACCCTATACCCTAAATCCTAAAACCCTAATACCCTAAAGCCCTAAATCCTAGCCGTAAACCCTAAAACCATAAAACCTTAAACCCCTCTCTAAACCCTAAAATACTAAAATCCTAAACCCTCAACCCTAAAACCAACTAAACCGTAAAACCCTAAAACCCTAAATCCCTAAACCCCAATCTCTAAAACCCTAAACCCTAATACCCTTAAGCCCTAAAGACTAGCCCTAAACCCTACAACCAAAATTCTAAACCCTAAACCCCTAAAATCCTAAACCCTAAACCCTAAACCCCAAACTCCAAAACCCTAAAACCTAAAACCCTAAATCCTTAAACCCCTAAAACCCTAAACCCTAAAACCCTAAATACTAAACCCTAAAACCTTAAACCCCTCTCTAAACCCTAAAACACTAAAATCCTAAAACCCTAAACCTTAAAACCAACTAAACCGTAAAACCCTAAAACCCTAAAACCCTAAACCCTAATCTCTAAAAGCCTAAAACCCCGAAACCCTAAACCCTAAACCCTAAACCATAAGCGTAAAACACTAAAACCCTGAGACCCTAAACCCTAAACCCTAAACTCTAAAGCCTAAAACCTTGAAACCCTAAACCCTAAACCATAAGCCCTAAACTCTAACCATTAAACTCCTAAACCTCTAAAACACTAAAGCTTAAAACCTAAACCCAAAACCCTAAACCCTAAATGCAAAACCACGAAATCCTAAAACCCTAAAACCCTAAAACCTAAACCTAAACCCTAAAACCAAGAACCCTAAAACCCTATAACCATATAACCCTAAACACTAAACCCCAAACCTAAACCGAAAACACCTAAAACCCTAAAACCCTACCCTAAACACAAAAATCGAAAATCTATACCCTAAAACCCTAAACCGCTAAAACCCTAAACCCAAAAACCCTAAAATCCTAAGACCGTAAAACCATAAATCTTAAACCCTAATCCCTAAAACCCTAAAACCGTAAACCCTAAACCCTAAACCCTAAAACCCTAAAACACAAAATCCTAAACCCTAAACCGTAAAACCTTAAAACCCTAAATCCTAAACTCTAAACCCAAAACACTAAACCATAAACCCTAAGCTCCTAAAACACCAAAACCCATACAACCTAAAACCCTAAACCCGAAACCCTATATCTAAACCCTAAACCCTATACCCTAAAACCTCAACCCCTTAAACCGCAAAACCCTAAACCCCTAAGACCTAAGCCCAAAACCCTAAACCTAAACCCTAAAACCCTAAACCCTTAAAACCCCTAAAATCCTAAACCCTAAAACCCCTAAATCCTAAACCCTAAATCCCAAGAACCCTAAAACCCTAAACCCTAAAACACTAAACCCCTAAACCCTAAACCCGAAACCCTAAACCCTAAACCTTAAACCCAAAACCCTAAACCTTAAACCCTAAACCCTAAACCCTAAACACTAAACCCTAAACCGTAAACCATAGACCCCTAAAACCCGAAACTCTAAACCCCAAAACCCTAAAACCCTAAACCCTAAACCCTAAACCTTAAAACACAAACCCCTA
Source organism: Chimonanthus salicifolius (assembly GCA_013350335.1). Lineage (NCBI taxonomy): Eukaryota > Viridiplantae > Streptophyta > Magnoliopsida > Laurales > Calycanthaceae > Chimonanthus > Chimonanthus salicifolius. The sequence continues at coordinate 5,716 of JAAGOE010000076.1, read as the reverse complement.
AACCCTAAACCCTCAAACGCCAAAACATAAGCCCTGAAACCCTAACGCTAAACCCAAAAACCCTACCCTAAACCCTAAACCCAAAACCACTAAACCCTAATACCCTAAAACCATAACCCTAAACCCTAAAGGCAAGAACCCTAAAACCCTAAAATCCCAAACCCTAAACCTAAACCTTAAACCCTAAAATCCTATAGCAACCCTAAATCCAAAACCCAAAGCCAAACCCTAAAGCCTAAATCCTAAACCCTAAAGCCTAAACCCTAAACCATAAACCCTCAACCGTAAAACCCTAAACCCTAAAACCCTAAACCCTAAAACCCTAAGCCCTAAACCCCAAGCCCTAAACCCTAAACCCTAAACCCAAAAACCCGAAAACCCAAAAACCTGAAAACCCTATACCCTAAATCCTAAAACCCTAATACCCTAAAGCCCTAAACCCTAGCCGTAAACCCTAAGACCCTAAAACCTTAAACCCTAAACCCTAAAACCTTAAACCCCTCCCTAAACCCTAAAACACTAAAATCCTAAAACCCTAAACCCTAAAACCAACTAAACCGTAAAACACTAAAACCCTAAACCCTAATCTCTAAAACCCTAAACCCTAATACCCTAAAGCCCTAAACACTAGCCCTAAACCCTAAACCCCTAAAACCCTAAACCCTAAACTCTAAAACCCTAAACCCTAAAACCCTAAAACCCTAAATCCTTAAACCCCTAAAACCCTAAACCCTAAAACCCTAAAACCCTAAATCCTAAACCCTAAAACCTTAAACACCTCCCTAAACCCTAAAACACTAAAATCCTAAAACCCTAAACCCTAAAACCAACTAAACCGTAAAACCCTAAAACCCTAAACCCTAATCTCTAAAACCCTAAAACCCTAAACCCTAAACCCTAAACCCTAAACCATAAACCCTCAACCGTAAAACCCTAAACCCTAAAACCCTAAACCCTAAAACCCTAAGCCCTAAACCCCAAGCCCTAAACCCTAAACCCTAAACCCAAAAACCCGAAAACCCTATACCCTAAATCCTAAAACCCTAATACCCTAGAGCCCTAAACCCTGGCCGTAAACCCTAAGACCCTAAACCTTAAACCCTAAACCCTAAAACCTTAAACCCCTCCCTAAACCCTAAAACACTAAAATCCTAAAACCCTAAACCCTAAAACCAACTAAACCGTAAAACACTAAAACCCTAAACCCTAATCTCTAAAACCCTAAACCCTAATACCCTAAAGCCCTAAACACTAGCCCTAAACCCTAAACCCCTAAAACCCTAAACCCTAAACTCTAAAACCCTAAACCCTAAAACCCTAAAACCCTAAATCCTTAAACCCCTAAAACCCTAAACCCTAAAACCCTAAAACCTAAACCCTAAAACCTTAAACTCCTCCCTAAACCCTAAAACCCTAAAATCCCAAAACCCTAAACCCTAAAACCAACTAAACCAAAAACCCTAAAACCCTAAACCCTAATCTCTAAAACCCTAAAACCCCAAAACCCTAAACCCTAAACCCTAAACCATAAGCGTAAAACACTAAAACCCTAAACCCTAAACCCTAAACCCTTAAAACCTTAAAACCCTAAAACCCTAAACCCCTAAAAGCCTAAAACCCTAAACCCGAAATCCTAATATCCTAAACCCTAAACCCTAAAACCTTGAAACCCTAAACCCAAAACCATAAGCCTTAAACTCTAACCCCTAAACTCCTAAACCTCTAAAACACTAAACCTTAAAACCTAAACCCAAAACCCTAAACCCTAAACGCAAAACCACGAAACCATAAACACTAAAACCTAAACCCTAAACCCTAAAGCCAAGACCCAAAAACCCTATAACCATATAACCCTAAACCCTAAACCCCAAACCTAAACCGAAACCACCTAAAACCCTAACACCTAAAACCCTAAACCCAAAAACCGTAAATCTATACCCTAAAACCCTAAACCGCTAAAACCCTAAACCCAAAAAACCTAAAACCCTAAAAAACCTAAAACCCTAAAATCCTAAAACCCTAAAACCATAAACCTTAAACCCTAAACCCTAAAACCCTAAACCGTAAACCCTAAACCCTAAAACCCTAAAACACAAAACCCTAAATCCTAAACCGTAAAACCCTAAAACCCTAAATCCTAAAGTCTAAACCCAAAACAATAAACCATAAACCCTAAGCCCTAAAACGCCAAAACCCTTAAAACCTAAAACCCTAAACCCGAAAACCCGAAAACCCTAAAACCCTAAATCTAAACCCTAATCCCTATACCCTAAAACCCTCAACCCCTTAAACCCCAAAACCCTAAACCCTATACCCTAAAACCCTCAACCCCTTAAACCCCCAAAACCTTAAACCCCTAAATGCCTAAGACCTAAACCCAAAATCCAAACCTAAACCTTTAACCCTAAAACCCTAAAACCTTAAACCCTAAATCCTAAACCCTAAACCCTAAACCCTTAAAACCCCTAAAATCCTAAACCCTAAAACCCTAACTCTAAAACCCTAAAACCCCTAAATCCGAAACCCTAAATCCCAAGAACCCTAAAATCCTAAACCCCTAAACCCTAAACGCGAAACCCTAAATCCTAAACCTTAAACCCAAAACCCAAAACCCAAGACCTTAAACCCTAAACCCTAAACCCTAAACACTAAACCCTAAACCCTAAATCATAGACCCCTAAAACCCGAATCCCGAAACCCTAAACTATAAACCCTAAAACCCTAAAACTCTAAACCATAAACCATAAACCCTAAACCCTAAACCCTCAAAACCTATAACCCTAAAACACAAAACCTCTAAACCCTAAACCCTCAAACCCCAAAACATAAACCTTAAAAACCCTAAACCCTAAACCCAAAAACCCTACCCTAAACCCTAAACGCTAAAATCCTAAACCCTAAAACCCTAAAACCCTAAACCCTAAACCCCGAACCCTAAAACCCTAAACCCTAAGCCCTAAAACCCCCAAAACTCTAAACCTCTAAATTCTAAACCCAAGACCCTTAACCTAAATCCTTAACCCTAAAACCCTAAAACCTTAAACCGTAAATCCTAAACCCTAAACCCTAAACCGTTAAAACCCATAAAACCCTAAAACCCCCAAACCCTAATCCTAAACCCTAAACCCTAGAACCATAAAATCCTTAACCTAAAACCCTAAAACTCTAACCCTAAACCCTAAACGCTAAACCCTAAACCCTAAACCTATACCCAAAACACTAAACCCTAAAGTCCTAGAACCCTATAATCCTTAACCCCTAAAACCCCTAAACCTAACCCCTAAACGCTAAACCCTAAACCCTAAACCATATACCCAAAACCCTAAACCCTAAACCCTAAATGCTAAACCCTAAACACTAAACCCTAAACCCTAAATCATAAATCCCTAAAACCTAAAACCTAAACCCTAAACCCCCTATAACCCTATATCCTTAACCCTAAAACCCTAAAACCCTCAACCCTAAATGCTAAACCCTAAACACTAAACATATACCCAAAACCCTAAACCTTAAACCCTAAACCCTAAACCCCAAGCACTAAACCCTAAACCCTAACCCATAAACCCCTAAAACCCGAATCCCTAGACCTTAAAACCTAAACCCTAAACCGGTAAACTCCTAAAACCGTAAAACTCTAAAACCTTAAACCCTAAAACCTAAACCCTAAAGCAAAACCATGAAACCATATAACCCAAAAAATCCAAAACCCTTAAACCCTAAACCCAAAAACCCTAAAGCATAAACCCTAAAACCCTAAACCCTACACCCAAAAACCTACCCTAAACCTAAAACCTAAACCCTAAATGCAAACTTTAAAGCCTAAAACCCTACCCTAAACCCTAAACCCTAACGCTAAACCCTAAACCCTAAACCATATACCCAAAACCCTAAATCCTAACCCTAAAACCCTAAACCCTAAAACCTAAACACCTAAACCCTAAACCCTAAATGCTAAACCCTAAACCATATAACTTGGAATCATCAGGAGGGATTGGTGAAGACGGATTGAAATAGACTATACTGGTTGATGAGTATTTCAACAACCCCTTTTCCAAGAGTAAACTCAACTCAACTGTCTCGAGCTAATGCCAGCTTCTTGTCCGCAAGTGAAGGAACTCGCTTATTGAAGAAGAAGATTGAATCTTCGGGAGCACTACTGAAGAAAGAAAACCCTTTAGTTTCGGTTACAGTTCAAGCGTACGATCAGATAATGTTTCCGTTCAGGCGGTTGATTGCCTAAGTAGGTTTCTCTTTGCCGGTAGCGCAGTAGCTAGTGAAGTTCCGGGGGTCGAAGAATCTGTCTTTTTTCGGGAGCTAGGAAAGTCGAGTGGTTCGGGTTAGGCTCCGGCACTTTGGAAATCAAACCCGGCAAGTGTAGCGACCTCAAGGGAGCCGCAACGCGGCAGGTTACAGACGGGAAAACGGATCACAAAGAAACTCTTTTCTCCGTGCTCGTCAGGTGCTAGCGGAAGAAGGGCAAGTCACGTGAGAAAGCAAGTGCTAGTGAAAGTCGGAACAAAAAAGAGTGCCGGCATACAGGTTCCATTCAGGCGTAAGGGAGAGCTTCATCTTTTTCTTAAGGTACAGGCAGCAGTCACAGCTTGGGCAGTAGTCAACTCCTTGTTCCGGTAGCTGTTGCCGAGACTCCGAGCCTATCGAGAACGAAGCGACCTCTACTCATAATAAGGCCGTTTATTTGCAGTAGAAGGCACAGCTCAAACCACCGCAGAGAGAACATACGATGCGTTCCGGCTCAGGCGCCGTAGTCCAATTCTTTTGTTACGGTTTCGGTAGCTAGTAAAGAGCAAGTGTCGCAGATAAATCCTTGTTCTTTCGGTGAGCCGGGAAGCTTTTTAGGTAAGCAACAGAGCAAGAGTTCCTTGTTGTATGGTTATTCGCTCATTCATTACTAGAGCAAGCGGAACAGAGACGTAGGGCCAGTTGAAAGCAAGCGCCACTTAGTTTCAGTAAGGGCACTCGCTCTTCTTAGCTCGCACGGTTGATCAATCGAATCTATCTTCCTTGTGGTAAGCGGATTCAAATCAAACTCTTCCTTCGACGGTAGCCAATGTATCAGTAAGCAAGCTTCCTTTGGTTTTGTTAGCTAGGCTAGTTCGGTAAGCAGTCACGGTTGGAGGGCAACTATATAGTTGGGCTTACGAGGGCAAGGAGAATAATTCAATCTTGCTTTCCCGTGCTCGGAGGTCAAATCTCATGTTTCCTCGCGGTTAGCGAGAGAAAAAAGGACGATGCTATCGGGCAGAATGATCAGAGCAATCCTTCATCTCTTCGGTGGAGTGACATGGTGGAGAGAGGAATCCAGGACATTTGCGCTCCTCTTTATTGTTTCTTCATGAAAATGTCCCCTCCAACCTGCGCCTATCGCAATGACCTGCGGCGCTTCCTCGGTGCTGAGAATAGTCTGTCTTACTTCTTGCCTTTTTTTTGGGTACTCAAAATTATCTGTCTTTGACAAAAACAAAAGGAAAAGTCCTCTATTCTGTTGGACCTTGGTCAGCTTTCACTGCAGATAAGAATCAACTCCCCTTCAAGATAGCAGAAGGAGGAAAGATACTGCGATCACCCGATCGAAACAAGGCTTGGCATGGATTAGATGGCTTGAAAGGGAGGGTGGGATGGTTCTTATTCGCTTCTTACCATAATGGCCTTGAATGAGCGTAAATCAATAAATCCAGATTCTAGTTGGCCGGTCCCC